>CM039679.1:271601141-271673641 GCA_022537955.1 Schmidtea mediterranea | reverse complement strand
CCATCAATTGAAAAACTGACAAAATATTCGAAATTTGTATTGACACTGCTTCCAGCAAGAACAAAATCGGAAATTTTCGATTTATGACCGATTAGATAATGAATAGGTGTCAACTAAGATTAATTTAAATTCCAAATTGAATAGAAATAATTCATAATTTTCACTTGATCGCCATTTTTATTTTGAGACCATATTATTATATAACCATTTTCACAACCGCTGACGACAAAATTATTTTTACTTAAATATATTAAAGAAGAAATATTATGCAGAGGTGCTTCATTCAACCAAAGTGCGAAAGAGAAAATACTAGAATTACCGATTTCAGTCATTGAAAAAATATATATATATATAGTTTTTAAATTATTCAAAATAAATAAACTAAAAACTAAGATTTTATTTAATTTCTCTTAATAAAAATAAATTAAATAATTATATTAAAATAATAATATTTTAAATTCAAATTTGGAAAATTTTCGTATTTTTCGTATACTTAAACAAACTTTGAGAGGAGAATAAAGATTTGCTAATTGTATCGGTATTTATCGGTATATTATTTTGTATTATTTTGCAAAAAATTATTTCAAAGGTAAGCATATCATTTTGTGAAATTACTTCATCTTTAATTAATTTTCGAATGAAAATCAACGTTTTAAATTTATGAAAAAAACTTTCGGAATTTCTTGTAAAAAGCGGTGCAAAAATATTGTGTACGTGAAAATTTTTTTTTTATCTATAGCCTAACAATTATAAATACGAAAATAATTGAATTTATTTTGGATAGTAATAATTATAAATAAAATGATTACACAATAATAACAATAATAATAGTAATAATGAAAATAATAATTAATAATAATGGTAGAGTAATACTTGTTTAAATGAACTTTCGAGGGGGCACTAAAGTCTTGTTCATTTAGCAGGGTGTTCAATTAAAAAATTAAGAAATAAATTTATTTAATTAATTATAAAAAACAAATACAAAAATTAAAGCAAAGACAAATACATATATATTTAACGTTTAAAAAATGAGATATTTTAGTTTGTTTTTTATTTTTCTTCTCTATTTTGTGAATAATTTCAAGTTCATCTTTTTTTATTAGCTTCATCACATTGAAAATAATATCTTAATATGTTGATTGGGTCTAATGTTTTTTTAGCCAGACGTTGATTTATCTTCATCTTCCTCAGTTTTGTTTGCAATTTCTTTATCTTTTTTTATGCGTTTGAAGCATCTTGGTTTTAGAGATTTGCCGATTACTAAAGGTGTGAGTTTATCTGATCCTGTAGCATTGCATCCAAAAAATATTGTAATTCTTTCTTTTGACTTTTCACCATTAAAGCACTTTTCGTCTCTTATATTAAAATTTTTATTTGCAAACATTTATAAAATAGCCCTGTCTCATCTGCATTATAAATGTCTTCAAACTTGAAATCTTTTGAGGTGTTTGAAGGTTTACTTAACCATTTTTCTACAGTTGATTCATACCGATTCTCCATTAAGAATTTGAAATGATACATTATATCTTGTTTTCCGTCGACCAAGCCACCCACATAGTTTGAAATCTTGTCCAATAAGTTTTGCAAAATCTTCTGCTTTTGCTTAAAGAATAAAACCATTTACTGTAACGTTAACGTTTCATTCTTTTGAACCATTCAAAAAGACACTCATCGATTTTTTTATATTTTGAACCTCTGAGACACTTTCTTGCAGGTTTTGATTGCTTGCTTCATATGCCTCTATAATTTTATCTTTTTCAAGCTCACACAATCTTGCTATTGCGTTTCGTGGAACCCCTGTTTCAATATAAACTTGGATTTGTGAAACTTTTTGCGATTCAATTCGCTTAATAGTTTCAAGTTTTTCTTCTATAGTTGCTGCTTTTCGTTTGGACATTTTAATTGACAAAAATTAATTAATAGAAATAGATAAGTTTTTGATTGAGTTCAAGTATTTATAATTATGTAAAATAATTACATCCAATTAATAAAAAAATTAGTGTTCAATTAAAAGTTTTATAAACAAATAAGAGCTTTAATTGGTGTTCATTAATCATAGTTGTTCATTTAAAGAGTTGCTGGGTACTAATGGGGAAAATTTTATATAAGTCTCTAGTGAGTGCCTACAACCCCATGCAGTACGCATATAACAAATTATTACCACTAGGCACCCGTCACAAGTGACGTTGGTACTGTGCACTAATGGGTGGAAGGTTAGCAAAGGGTGAGCTCCTTTACAGGAACTGCTAATGCCCTAACCCTCCTCGGGTTCACAAACTACCGTAGAAGGTTTATTGTCCTATTCATCAAGGTCCCATTCTCACCCTACTCCCAATAGTCTTAAATCAATGTGAATATCCAATGGTCTTAAAACAATGTGAATATATGCAGATAATTTAACTCAAATACTTTTGTTGGGCCAGAACACAAACGGCCTTGTAAAATGTTTAAATGAATCGGTAACACACATGCAAATATAACCTACAACTTTAAAATCAAACCCATGAAAACATCAATTAAACCTAGCAAAATATGAGAGAAAAGCAACTACATATAAAATAATAAACATAAAATAAATTAAAATAATAACAAAAAGCACCAAGATCCGCACGATATAAATATAAACATAACACGAAAACCAAACAAATTCGACCGAAATTTGATAATGAAAATTTCATGAAAATGAAATTTAAATCAAAGAATTTGAATTAGAAATAATTCAATAAAAAATTTCAAATAAAAAATTATCAAAATAAATTAGAAAATAATAAAAATTAAGATTAGAATACACTAGAAAATATCAAGGTCGAATTTTGTTTTACTAAATCAAAAAGAACAAGCGAGGTTAGGGATAGAAAATAGGTATATATACCGATGCATTTTCACATAAAAGTTAACCATTTTTAAAAACCAAGTTTTGAACCATTTTTAAAACCATTTTTTTAAATCGTTAGAATCGTTTTTGTAAATCATATTTTGAATCACTCGATACGTTTAAATCTATTTCAGGTGAGTGAGAGTTTTATTTGGAAACTCTCTCTCCACGTCTAGTCCTCGCAACCTCGGTAGAGCTCTGCTTGGATGTCGGCGTAGGGAGAGTAGTATTTTTATTTTTGGGATGAGGTATGCTTTAGCAAGTAATTTGTTGTATTGTTTTTAATATATTAATAAATATTTATAAAACATAAAATCAGTTTGTTTTTCATAAATTAATTATTTTATTGTCGAAATTTTTCCGGCCCATAGCCAAGACACATCACAAGTTAGTAAAATCCACATATTATTCAGATTCGTGTAAGTGCGTGGAATATCGCCGATGATCTGTGCCCGTGAAGACCCGGCGTGCGAAACGCAGGGATTGGAACGTCAATATTATTCCGTATAGAAGAAAGGAGAAATAAGGAAGGAGTCTTTTGGCCACTTCCTCGTTTCTCGTTTTTCTTTAAATTCGACCTAAATTAATCTACATACGGCTCAAAATCACCACACCGAGTAGTCCAGTGGGCACTCCTTAAATATAATATGAACACAATGCGCCTAAGGTCAACCAGGGGAAAGGTGACGGGAATAAAGAACGAAATCGTTGCTAATTAAAATCAACTATAGTTTCTAACTATTACTGTAAGCCGTTGAAACGATAGATAAGAATAATTTTAAATATTGAGCGATTGCTACGAACATACAACACTTGATAAAGTCAGATAGGAGTCACGAAGTCATATAAATTATTGGTTCCAGTGGTTGCCAGGAACCAAAATGTAGATTTACCTTATAAATCAAATTCCAAATTAAATTCGACATAACTATGTTTAGTATTAACCATATTTTAACTATAAAAATAATTACGATAGTCTAATGTTTGTTATTCTAGAAATGGACCCCTTACAATTACTACAAACAGAATTGACTCATGCAAGGCAGGCCAATAAGAATCTCCACGACCAGCTCGTCCAACTAGTCCGGGAAACCCAACAAACCAAGGCTACTTGGATAGAGCCGAAGAGGGTCAAATCGCTATATCAAAAACTTACCGTGGCACAAAAGGGGTGGGCGGAATAGAAGCAATTGGTCCAAAGTCTGAAGACCCAAATAAAGGGGCTGGAGGTCGCGTTGTCCGCCTGTCAAGAAGGGGCAGCGGTGACCTACCCACTAGTCTTCGCCCCTGCTCAATTGGCCTACCGCGAGGCGAGTGCTGCTCCATCAACAATCTTAACGTCAACTCCTATCACGACCACTACTCCAATCACAACAGCAATGAACAGTCGTCGACCTGGACGTAAGGAGCGGGCTAAGCGCCGAGCCGCTCGATTGTCAAATAAGCATGGACTATCATAGGTCATGTATTTAATTGATGAATAAAGTGGGATTGAGATTGTAAATTCTATGTATATATTGTCACATTTATATAATCCTAGTTGTTTGAAATGACATCTTAGAAGGGTTTAAATGAGGGACACCACCATGTTTTGTTACAAACTAACGCTGTCAACACATTAAGATAAACGATAGAAATTTCGACATAAGGGGACCAAACGACTTAAAGTGAGCACAAGTCTTCTAACGACGGCTCGTTGGACCCAGGTATTTGTCCGAGCAATTACAGCAATAGTAATATCGCTCACTTTTTGCGGACAATCCACCCACTTGACCACATTTCCAAAGTTGCCTAGCAACGGGTGCCGAGTGGTAGCTAGAAATATTTGTATGGCGTTACCGGGGTAACTATAGGAAGATTCAAACAAATATCAAAACCCAGTAACCCACCACTTTTATTCAGCATCATCATCCACTAAATAAATACACAATTGTACGACATATTGTCAAATCAAGTCCATTATACGGGATAATTGCCCCGTTATGCGAGCTTTCCTCAGCTTTCGTTTTCGGGCTCGCTCGTGTTTTCCTGGTCGTGGCCTAGACGGTGGTTTTTGTCTTGGAGTCGAGATGTCTGTTGCAGGTGACGGCTCTGGAGGAGGCGCCGAGGTAGTGGCCTTTTCCTCTATTTGGGACATATTGATAGCTGGGAATAGTTCAGAGGGCAATGAAACCAAATCGGTATGTATTTGGAGCTTAGTCTCCAAGGCCGCTATGGTACAGGCCTGCTGCCGGATCTTGACTTTGAGGGAACGAGACAAGGTAAGCTCCTCTTCATAGAGTTTTTTGACTTGGGCCAGATGCTGGTGAAGCTTTTTGGCTTCATCTGGCCGGATCCATGTCGCATCCATGCGTCGTGTATGCCGTAAGAGGGACTCTGCCCGTTTAGCCTGGCTCATTGCCTCCTCGTGATATCGAGCGACATCTTTTCTATACTTTGAGAATTCCGCCAAACGATTTTTCACTAGAATGAAAAATTAGGTTTTAATTACAAATCAAGTGGACCTAAGTAATTACTATTACAAGGTTTAAATTTACGTAATATCATGACATAATATCTCCAGGGTTAATAGATTCTAGGGTCGTTTATTAAATCCATGGTTTGATCCTATGTGGGTTATGGTCCTCCTATTAATGTTAGTGGCACTGGAGTTCGTGAGTTGGTATGTGATGGCGGTTTTCGTTGACTTTGAGTAAGGTGACGTTGGGATGAAAAGGTAGTAGCCATCCAGTGGCCATAAAAACCTTATCATGATAATGATGAAAATGATAATAGCAATTATAATGGTCAACAATTAATAATGATAGTTAACAATAATAGTTAATTTCATAATATCTGCAATATTTTATCTATAGAAATAATAATAAATAATAAAATTTTAACAATTTTATCTCCTCAAAATGATAAAACTTTATCCCAAATTTTTATAAATAAAACTTAAAAATTTAATTTATCAACATTAAAATTAAAATTCTTCACTCTAAATTACTATTTGGAATTTTATAAAAATTAAATTTTTATTATAATTAACATTATTATAATTAAGGATTTCCCATTTTAAATTATAAGAACTCATCTCAACCCTTGAAAATCTATGGTTAAGGAGAAATTTGGGTATATACCTTATTATCTAGTTTTGTTTGTCGCCTGTTACCATGGCAATGGGTTAAACAATTTTGAAATTCTATATTATAAATTTTTAGATACTTTTAACTAATATTTTTTCCTTTTCAGGTACCCCAGGAATCTCCAGAAACGATTTCGGTCATTTTAATTCCGCTGAATTCTTCAGTAAGTTATTTGCTCCCTTTTTTGATCTATTTTAACTTTAACTTGTGGGAATTATCGCTTATATCATCCAACCCAATTAGGAATTCCCCATACCAGAATATTTATCATGATTCAATTTGAAATTTTTTTTGAAATAAAAATTTTCGCAGTATTGTACTGTATTCATTACTTCCTTCGGTGCATTTTTAAAGAAAACCTTTTACAAAATTATTCAATAACTTAACGAATATGGTAATATTATAGTAATCATTTTAATCAAAAAAAAAGAAAACGATCATAATAATAGTTAATGATATTAAAATAGTAATTATAATACATTCTTGATGATACCAACAGTAATTTTATATTGATAATTATAATAATATTAATGTTAGCGGTAATAATGATGTTGCTGCTAATATTATTAACAATAATGTTAAGGAATGGATAATCATAATGTTACGTTGATAATGGTAATATTTATAATAATAATAGTAATAATAATAATGGAGATACCAATAATAACGTAATAATAATTTTAAATTAATAGCAATAATAATATTAAGTTTAATAATAATAATCACTGTGGTACTAATAATAACATTGATACTAAAGTAACAGTAATAATATCTAATATAGTATTAAAATTAAAATAACAAAATTAATAATAATAATAATAAATTTGGTATTAAAATAATAATTTTTGAGTAATGATAAAATTAGTAATAATAATAATAATAATAAAAATAATAATATCATTAAGTTTAATGTTAATAATGAGGATGGCAATATTATTAATAATAATAATATTAAGTTCATAATCGCAATAATAATATTAATATTAGATTTTAGTGACGACGAGATCTGTAACAATAATAGTAATAAGATTAATGATAAGATACTAATGATGATCTCGACAATAATAATAGTAATGACGAAATAATAATAACAATTGTAATAACAACGGTAGTAATAGAAATAATACTTATAAGGTTGATGATAAGATATTAATGATAATAAAGTTAATAATAAGTAAGTATCATTGTAAGTAATATTACTATGGGTCGCGATTAGAATTGGATTTTATTTGATGAATCTTTTATTATCATTTTGTAAGTAGTATTAAGGTGGTTCACAACTACGATCGATTTTTTTTTACTTTTTACGAATAAAAATATTGAAGATTACTTTTTGTAAGTAGTATTAATATAATTCGTAATTAAAATATGGTTTTCCTTTTTAAGGGTTAGATTTTTGAACAATTATTTAATGTGAGTTTACTGGGTTAAATTTGCGGTTTTATCTTATCATGGACTCATGATATACTATAAATTAAGTCGGTATTTAAACTCCAGTTATTTGAAGATATTCTGCGAGGTTGAAATGGATAAAAGAAAATTTTACTTTTACGTCTGTGATTGAGGCTTTAAATCTTTTATACCTAGTCTTGTTACTATCGGGTTATTACATCAAATTCCGTTTGCAAGTCTTTCAAAAACGTTTACTAATGTTTACGTCCATATCTCTGTAGTCGTTCTAACTTCATTAATTAATCTTTCTTCTTCTCCCTAACCAGTCGTTTTTATTCTTCTATTTATGTTAAATGAGTTTAGATCTTCCCCATGACCTCACTCGGTTATATTGACGAGTGGGCGGCGGGGTTACCGGGGGAAAAACTGAGCTGTTCTGAACAACCGCCCTCACAGCAATCTTTCCTCCTGGGTACTACAGTCCGTAGTTTATCACTACGCGCAGTCGGTGAAGTGAAAAAATTTATTTTACTATCATGTTGATTTAAAAAAAATATTATGATACCACTCCATCGAAATGGGGTTCGATCATAAATAATATTCGTCTTTAAAAAAATTTTTTTTTTTGCATAATAATAAAAAAAATTAATGAAGAACAAAAACAAATTATCTAACATAATATAATTAAAATTAATAAGATGTGTAACATAATAAAACCATAAAACAAAAGATTATTACTTGTTCCGAATAATTCGTCCGACAGAATGATAATTTTCAAATAACAATAAAACATATGAAAATACAATTAGAAAAAGTACTGAAATTAGGAAACGTATTACAATTATGAAATGTATTACAATTATAAAAAGTACTGAAATTTGTCTGCCCAGCGCTGCCTTTTATACCACGATTTCTTGTGTGTGTGTTTTGATGCATTAAAACAAAGTTTTTCTAGAATATTCCAGAATTATAAAAATTTTATTCTATTTGATTTAAAATCAATTTTTTCTATTTTTTATGTACAAAAAATGTTTTATTTAATTTTTATTTATTTTATTTTTCTTATTTTTTCTTTTACTAAATTTTAAGTTATCGCTCAAAACTGACAGGCAGTTATCGTGCTGGTCAAACAAAAATAATCTGATTTAGTTTTTGCCCAACAGAGTGTTCAATTAAGCAATTAATTTATGTATTAAAATTGCCTGAACCAACCAATTAAGGTTATATATATTCAATTAGAGGGGCTGCTTATTTATCCGAGGTTCAATTAAACGAGTTTTACTGTATTTTGATAATAATGACAATGACCATAGTAATTTTAATAGTGATAGTAAGAATGATAATAATAATAGTGGTAATGATATATAAAATGTTGACAAGTTTGTTAATGATACTAACGGTGATAATGAGGATAATGATAATAAATGATAAAACTGCAGACTTTCTGGAACTGAATACGCGCCTTATAAATTAAATTAATTTAAATAAATTTTAAATTAGTAATAAATTTAAAAAATAAATAAATGTTTAAATAAATTAGTATTTAATTAATGTTTAAATAAGTTAGTAATTAGTTAATATTAAGTTAGTGTTGAGGATTTCATGATCTCAACTGCTTAGATTTTAAACGATAACGCCAAGTTGGCCGCAGTTTCATGTTATGTTGAAAGGTGTTTTGTTTAAATAATTGTAAATGAATAAATTTTGTATGTGGAAATTTAAAATCGAGGAGCGCTCCACAACCTTTTTATCGCCGTGGGCCAATCAACGTTTAATAATTTTACCACGGTCCTCTGAAGGGAGGGGCATTATTGTTTATATTATAGATGGTTTTGATTTAATAATTTTAGTTTAATTGTATTTAATTACGCTAAATTCCGAGAGAACTACACCAAGGTGAGAAAAATGTAAATAAACTAATTGTTCTTTGGGTGGCCCAATACCATTTTTTCCACGGCCCGGAGGTTGGGGACAATTGAAACAGAGAATTAGACCAATAAACCGCAAGACATTAACACCTATATAAAATCTTGACATTACCTTCTTTTTTTCTTGGGTGAGCTAGCCAAGTTTTTCACCTCTTGACAGAGAGTTGCTGCATTATCATTTTAACATATTTATATACGAATCAGAAGGCAAAAATACACTGCATCAAATAAATCCAAAAATCGATATTTAGGCTGTACTACAGAAACAGTCTTGATTTCGAGGAACATTTTAATAAAAATACCAAAAAAATTCATAAAAAAAGTTGCTTCTTTGTTTAAATTTAAACGACCAAGAACTATAAAACGATATCTTCCTGTGATTTATATCAAAGAGGATAAAAGTGTGAATTATGGCAAATAAACTTAAATGATGTCGAGCGTTTGATATCTCCAAATGCAAATTATCCAAATTCTGTGTGATCTAGATAAAAATGTGCTCGCCACATTATCCTTTGAAATACTTCAATCACTTCTCATTACAAGCCGAGACCACTGAAACACGGAAGTCAATGAAATCTCACTGTAACTGTCAGAACGGAATAACTAAATTTTGCTTTGTTTTTTTGTTTTACTGAATCTAATAAGGCGTCAAAGCTTTAAACTTGACACAAAATAAAAAGTGATTTTGTTGCTTTCATGCCGTCAAAAACCTGGAAGAGATGGTGCTTAAAAGTATCATTTATAAGTTACGTTGCTTATTCCAGGAGACTTTCGTAGCAAATAGTTATATTAAAATAAACACTTGTCCATAAAATCATTTCAGTGAATAATTTTCAATATACTTTATTAATAAATAATACATTGTTTTAATAAGTAGTAAGTAGTAAGGAGCTCACTGCAACCTAACCCTTCTCCCCAAACTTTGCGACGGAGTGATTACGTAATTAATCTCTGATTATGTTGATTATATAATTATGTAATCAAGATAATTAATTTTTGTGTGCGCACAATTTTTTTTTGATCATTTTTCTTGAATTTTTCGAATTTAATTTTTGGCGAATTTTTTTAATGTAAAATTTTTGTATTTTTATTTTTAATGTAATTAATATTTTAAGTTAAATTTTTAAGTTAAATTTTTAATACATGATTTTTAAAAGATAACATTTCTAACATAATTTTATCGATGAATTTTTTATACATGATTTTTAAATAGAATTTTTAACATAATTTTACAATGAAATTAAGTGTTAACAAAATAATAATAATAATAATAATAATAATAATAATAATAATAATAATAATAATAATAATAATAATAATAATAATAATAATTCAACCAATTAAAAACTAAATAAAAAACTAATTCTCAACATATAAAAATAAACACATAAACACAGAAAATAAACACGTAAAAAGATCAAAAATTTATTTAATTTACATCGTCACAAATCAGCTTATAATAAGCTCTTCTTAGCTCAGCCAACAAAATATGTTCAAATTCTTTCTTCTTGTAGTCCCTGCAGCATCTACATCTAAATGGACAAGTCAACATTGAGGGATCTGCACAAACAATGCAGTCATCTAAACATTTCAAACCAGATCATTGAACCGATTCGTAATGCATCCGTACAATTTCTTCGATGTTGAGTCCTGTTATTTGATAAATCAGTGTAGCTAAATATTCAGGAGCACAATACGAAAGCTTATTCTTCATATTCGAAAAGAGCTCTTCCATCTTCATCAGAATTGTTTCGAATACGTATGCTTCTTGCTGGTCAATCATTTTTAATTTTTACAATCGTCAGAATTCAATCTATTTAAACACAATCAGTGCTTAATAAATAATCTAGTATTTCTTTGTCGGTATTAAGATTATTAATTTTAAGTTTTATAAAATTAAAAATTTCTTGTACTAGAATGTTGTATTCCAGTGTTTTTATCCCCATGACAACGACTTTTCCGCTTCCAAATACATTCACACAAAGCGGATTATACTTGACAAGTCTTAATGCTGGAAACAGTTCGGGTTCGTAAATGTTTTCGGTTTTGGTAGACAATTCGTACAAGTTGATTCGACAACCCATGTCAATATTCAAAGATAATGATTGAATTTGTAAATCTTGAATCTGATATTTGAGATCCCCTTCCTGTAATGGTCTCTTGCAACCCATTATCCTGCATTTTCCACTCTTGAAGAATAAGATTGGATATTTTCCGCTCTATCCACTACATGCTGAGGTTTTCCAGTTGCGAACTTCATCCCGGTTACTTGTATACATATTAGGTAACCGATTACTAGTAATACTTACTTAACAAACAAAAATTTAAATAAAAGTAAATCAATAACAAGAAATACAAGTAAAAATACAAATTTATTAATAAAATCTTCTTCACTCTCTTTCACATCATTAATGCCTATATATCTGTAAATCACTTGATTGTTCAGTTACTGAGTAGTTAGCAAGAAAAATTATCTTTTCTGAATAAAATTTTGTATTTGATTATTGTATTTTATTTGGAAATCATTGAAATTATTTTGTAAAATTCAATACGTTTTGTCAAACACTTTTCAACTAATTTTTAATAAATTTATCCAATGTTGAACAATTATTCTTCTATTAAATGTTATTTTTCATAAAAATATTCATTTAGATAGTACATACCCTTTAAATAACAATATTCAACCAACTCAACTCCTTAAAAATATCAATAAACTTGTTCCTTATCGATAATTTCCCTTTATAATACATGGTTATTGACTATAAACCCAATATGTTACCAATAACTAGTTACTGAACCAATAAATATTAATGATAGGTTACTGACCAACAAATTTGGAAATAAATATAAGTTGAAATTCAAATTTTATTAATAAAAATATTATTCACTCTTCTATCGATCATTGATGTCTCCAAATTATTTGGTTGCTTAGCTACCTTGTTGTTATCAAGCGATAATTAATCACATTCATTGAAACCAAATCCATTGTTATATTTACTTGGTATCAACTTCTGAATACTGATAACCCATACACAGTGAATAATTCATTGATGAATAACTGAACAACAATCACTAGGTACTATATACAAATAACTGAGTACTGTACAACTCACTATATACATGCTAAGCATTGAATAATTTACTTATTGATTAAAATGCCACATTTAAATAATATTTACCTTTTGGACATCGATGTTCAACCAACTTAACCCACTTGAAAATAAAATAAAATTTTCTCTCAATCATTTCCCCTTAAAATACTTGGTTATTCACTGTACACACACTCACAATAAGTTATCAACAAGTTACTGAATAAATCAATATCAAAAATTGTTTACTGAACAAGAAATCTTTAAATAAAAGCACATACAAATTTGAGCAATCAAAAGAAATACAATTTTAATTACAAATTTTATTAACTTCTTCACTCTTTTATCGATCCTTGATGTCTCCAAATTGTTTGGTTGCTTAGTTACCTGTTTGCTATAAAGAAACTATTAATCATTGAAGCCAAATCAACCGTTATATTTTCTCTTAATAAAAATTCATTTCTTTGTTTACAGTCTTGCATGTGATTTATTGAAATTATTTTGTAAAACTTAATAGTTTTGTTTAAAAACTTTGAAATTTTTCTACTATTTTTGTAATATTTTTAATTGCATCCAACAATGAATAATTATTCAAAGTTATTTTCAAAAGTTATTTTATAATTTTTCTGTAACATCATAGACTTTTATAAAATCTTGACACATCCTGCTTAACCCGTCTTTCTTACCTGCAACGACTGTCGGAGAGTTCCATGGACTTTGACATCTGATAATGCCTAATTTCAACAATTTCTGAATCATCTCGTCCACCTTTGATTTCATTCTGAGTTATAGGATTTCTCGTCGTTTTTATTTTAAGAGTAACTAAATTAGTTCTATGCAAATCAAAATCTGACACCATAAAAATCGTGCTACATTTAGTTACCAACTCCAACAGTTTTGGATCTGGATTTGATCCAAAAACTTCAAGTGCCTTTTGACATCATTCATTATTACCGAAACTGGCATCAAGAAATTTGAATTTATTAACGCTAATCTGGCATATTATATTCTGGTTCCGGTAACTTGCTTTGCTATATGTTTTAAGCAAACCATGGGTATATTGGGTCTCAAGTCATCTTATATTCTTTCCGTATCTTTTCGTCTTTTGGAGCCACGTTATTTTCTATTATAATTCTCGAAATATCTTTGCAGACGGCATACAGGTTAGTCTCTAAGATAGGTGGTCTAATTGCTGATGGTCAAATCACTGAAGGAACGTTTTGTCTCGGTGATACTTTATTTATTGTTACCTATGCATATGATGGCTGTTTCCTAATATCTGCAAATGCAAACAACTCTCTCCTGTATTCGGTATGTATTATATTTTCGAAATTCTGGTTTAACTTTTCAATTTCTGTCAAAGAGATATCTGGATTCATTGCTTTTGACTCTTTTACTTTATCAGAGTAAATATGTCTTATAATTACATCTTACATTCGCGTATAAAGCTTAACGCGCTAGTTTCCTTATTCTGATCACAAAATTATTCAGGTGAAAGCATCCGAAAAAGGAAACGGTGTCATTTGTGTCCATACGCAAAATCCAAAATGCAGAAGCAATGCTGCGATAATTGTCAAAAAATGTGTGTAATGAATACTCAATAAACGCAATAAATTGTTCGTCATGCCAAAATAACTAGGTATTATTTTGTTAAATTATATATGTAATATATTTACATATGTATATATTTTTGAATTGTTTTTTATTTTATTTTTATATATTTTTTTGAATTATCTTTTTTTGTTTTTATGTAAATAAAGGAATTTTTTGTTCTATAACAAATTATTTGATAATTATTATTATCAAAATACCAAGAAATATGCCATAGAGACTCAGAGGCACTATTGTTCGTTAACGCTTGCAAAATAGTTGTGCTTTTTACAGTTAATAACTCTAATTTTTCTTATTTTTTCTATTGGAGGATAATAGCTGAAATTCAAATTTGTATCCTTTTTTGTACTGGATTTAATCTTTTGAAAATTGATTTTCAATTCCCACTGCCAAACAATCTATCGTTCGACAATTTTTTTTTAACAATTCCCTCGTTTGTAATTTGAAACAAACCGATAACTTAGTTTGCCAGTTATCATTAATCACGTAGTTGTTAAAATTGTTCTCAACTATCCAGTTATACAAAGTGGCACAGCTACTGATTGAGTTTTGATTGGATATGATGTAATGAATAAACTCTTATATACACTAGTGCAACAGTATGCAGCATTTCACGTTTTGTTATTTGTTTTACTGTATCTGCAATGAAAATTTAAAACTTGGCTAGAACATAAATGAGCCTAGTGGCAAGAGTATTAAAAAATGGTAAACCCAGCTAATAGAAACTGGTAGTATTTAAGATGAGGTTAGAGAAAGACTAAAGCTATCAACACCTGCTTAAATTGTTGGAAAAGTAAGGGATTATTTAAAAGCGTAATATTGTTGATAAATGGAGGCGTACCGGTGCCTTACTGAAGGTACCTTAGAGCCTATTTTGTTGTAAATTTCTAATATAGGATCTCTTGGTTTCAAAAGATTTAAGATTTCAAAGTGACTCAAACCTTTTTAATCTAATAATCAATTATTATGTTAAAAAAACTTACCGAAAAGGCATAATATGATGCTCAAAATAGAAAGAATAAAAATTCATTTTAAATTATAAATAACTTTAATTTTAATTTTTTGACCTTCAAAGTGACATTGATATTGAAAATAATAATTGTCTCAAATTTATTATTATTCTATTCAAATATTTTCTTCCGGGAATATTTGTGCAATTTTCATGGGAAATAAATCATGAAATATTCATAGAAATATTTTGTGGAAATATATGACAAATATTTAACTAAATTCCGTCAAGTAAATCTGACAAGTAGACAAAAATTGTATGGGTTAATTTTTATTGAAAAATTTCAATTTATTTGTATTTACAGCATGATTCATTGATGAAATTTTTGATTATTATTTAATTTGTTTAAATGAATTCAGTTTATTGTACTTGAAGGTAATATAAATTATTATAAGTTATAAATTTCTAAAATAAATGCTAAGTTTTTTATTTCAGTTATTTTATTTAGTTATTTTATTTAGTTATTTTATTTAGTTATTTTATTTAGTTATTTTATTTAGTTATTTTATTTTAGTTATTTTTATAATAGTTATTTTATGAAAGTTTTTTTTAAACTCAAATATACATATTTAAACAAATTTTATTTTTTATATAATTAATGTTTTGTAAATTAAATTAGTTAATTAATCACAATATATAAACTATTATATTCAACCAATTTATATTAATTTATATTATATAAAAAATATAAATAAGATATAATGGATTCAAATTCTTCAGCAATTGAATAAGAAATAGTCTTCTAAACAGTTTCTATAAGATTCTTCGCGCGACTTTTTGGCACATCAAGAAGTTGACTCCAGCGCTTATTTGAATTAAAAAAGAAAATATAGATAGATTGAATTTTATCAAAGAAGCATTTAATTTCAACATTAGGTGTAGGACTACCACTTTCAGTTTAATGCACAAAAACTCGGTTGAGCTGGTGGGGAGGACAGAGAACGGGTGCTACATTCTTTTTTGTAAAGCTTTAACACCACATAATGTCCCACTTAACACAAGGCTCCATCATATGCCTATTCTCTAAGATGCTTGCGCTGCATGCCAAGTTCTTCAAACAGTGCCTTTTTAATGACACTGTAATACGTATTGCACTGGCACCAAGGACATTACAATATCTAACAAAGTGTTTAATTATTTCCACTGACTTGTAAAATCTGTCAATTTTTATAAATTTCAATAGTACCTCCATTTGATCTTTATGACTTATGTCAGTTGTAGAATCACCAATCACAGTAAAAAATTTGGCTTCCTTTCAATGATCAACAATTTTGACATGTGTAATTTTTGAAAAAACTTGGACTTGTTCCTCCAAAATATTTTTATTCAGATATTAAAGATGTCCCTTGTCTTTAAAATGTTGTTTGAGGATAGGATCAATTGTGCTTATGAGTCTTAATATTGATAAGTACGCACATGGATTATCAGCGTCGAAGTATTCTGAATGACCTGTTAATGGCAATCCAAGACCTATATTTCTATTTTTGAACTTTTGCATTCATTTTTTTTTCAATGAAGCTCCAATCAACATATTCTGGGTGAATAGTTTATAAGCACATACTGCTCTGTGATGAAATTTTGTTTAAGTGTTTTTCAATGCTTTAAAAATGTGCTTCCAATCATTCATACTCTTATTCCATGCGGAGGTTCTGGGCTCTTCATCACCAAATAACCAAAAATAATGATAGCAACAATTATTATTTTTGTATGAATAAGCTAACCAAATCTGTGTACTCGTTCTTCAAGAATTTTTTAAAATTATAGCAACTTCTCTTGAATTTTCGAGAATTGGTGATGGGATAGTCTCCTGTTGACATATCATTTTTTTCAAAGGTTGACAGGCATCACTTTTAACCAAAATTTTCAAGTAATCTTTCACTTTGTTCTTTCCTGTGTCAAATCGTACTTCATCATTGAAGCCTGATCCATTTCAGAAAGTTCATTTTCAACTTCAGCAAGACTTCTGTTTTCTATAGTTGGTTCACTCACTTGAGAATTAAGCACAGTTCCCACAATTTTTTATAGGACTTTTTTTGCACTTTGGGGTGCATAAAAATTCAGTAATCTTTGAATTTATTTCTTTGCTACTGCTTCCAAATTCCTTTTTCTTTTGAGTGCACGCGTCTCAGCACCTGATGAAGACTTCTTCTTATTCATTGTAAGTCAGTCTACAAACAAAATATAAACCAGTTATGAATATTTAATTCTTTTAAAACTTAAGTATTTTTAACTTATAAAAAATTCTTTTAGATTATATATATATTCGGAAATAAACATAATAAATTCCACAACCTTAAATTAATAATTTTATTTTTTTAAAGAAATATAATGTCATTTATAAATGAAAAGAAATCAGAGGTGAAAATAAAAAAACGTCCTTTAAAGAAATAATTAGAAAACCAATAGATAAATTAAAATTAAAATTTGAACAGATCATCCTACTTAATTCTTAAACTCAATATTTTGTAAGCTTATTGTACAGGATTTTACGAAAAATTCCAATTTTTTGTCAGCAGCTTACAGCAGCAAATTTTCAGAATAGTCTCACTTTTTTAACCCTTTCATTACGGAGTATTTTTAAGATTACAATGCAAATTAGAAACTTTTAACCAAATAAAAATTAGTTACAATTTTATAAATTTTATTTTACTGTGCACTTTTATAATAAAGGTATTTTAATTTAACATGAAGATAAAATTAATTATTCATAATTAAAAATAAAATTTAATTTTTAAATTTCGAAATAAAATATTTGAATTATTTTTATTATGCATATTTTAACTATTTAATTCTTTATTTTTTAGCTATAATAAAAATAATGTAACATTAATTTCTAAATATTATTCTCTCATCTTGCTCACTCTGTCAAAAAAATATTTGTCTCACATTGCTTTTTCAAGAAAAATATAAGTCTTATCTATAGAAAAAATGTTAAGTCCAAAGATTTCTTGATATCACAGTTTATTTATCCTTAAAGATAAAAGAAAAAGACATATTTGTTTAAATGAGCTTACATTTATATTCTAGGAAAACATTTTAAAATCAAATCATTTAATATATTATCATACGTAGCACATTTATTTCCCCTTAACTTCTATAATTTGTTCATAAAAATACATCATAAATTATTTATTTCATTTTAATTTTTTCAGTTGCAAACTTTTTAATTAAAACAAAACTCTGAGTTGAGAATTTAATGACTTGTGATAATGAGGTTTTGTTAAGTTTTGGTTGAAAGTAAATTAAAATAGTTTTTTTAAAGTTAAATATTTCAAACCTAGAATTTAATAATTAAAACAAGTTGGCATATCATTGGGAAATAGTTTTCATTTTAATATGCAGCATAATTTTCATTTTATTTATTTACGTTATTTTAATATAGTCATAAATAAAAAAAAATAAAATACATAAGGTGAATCTTAAAAATATTTGCATTGTAACCCTAAAATTTTATCATATTTAGGATATTTTAAATATAAATATTTATATTCTCCATTTCAAAAAAAATAATGCACTTCAAATATTTTTTATATTTCTGCTTTTATAGACAATATAGAAAGAAAATTATTTTGTATTACTATTTAATTTAATTTAATTTAGAGCTAATTGGAATGATATTTTACTTGTATGTGTAAATCGGTTATTATACAATACGCAACTTGTTAATGGAAATATCAACTTACCAAAGGTCACACGATATGTTATGGACTTCATATTGACGTTTGATACAGATAGCCAATGATACACGTACACGTCAGTTTAGCACAAGTGATAAATAATGATGGTTTTCAATATTTGTTTTTAGCATATTTTATTTATTTGTTATATTGGTTCAATATTTATGGATGGTATTTTAAAAGTGACCAAAAAAAGAAATCATTCATAGTGTAGTTCATATAACAGTCATACACTGAGATGGGTTGACATCAGCACTAGCATCTCATTTTCACATACGAGTGGCGTATAATGATATTCTTAAAGTTAAAATAAACAATTTATCCTTACTGTCCTAATTATTTATTTAACCCAGCATGTCCAAAAAGACTTGTCCAATGGACCAAAAAATATTACTGATCTATTCTGCGGAACCCAGATAAAATAGGTAAATATTGTACAGGAATGAGGTTTGGGACCAATGTGTTGGAAGCTACCCTGATTCTATTCCATATTTATATAAAGGTAATCAAAAGACAAATAATTGAAAAAGTTGTAGATTAATCATGTATTATTAATCATGTATATATATATATATATATATATATATATATATTATATATATATATATGTTATATATTATTATTATTATTATTATTATTATTATTATAAGTTGAATATTAACTCAAATGAGTTTTCTTGTATGGTTGTTTACATTTTAGAGAGCCCTAACGATTATCCAAAAATTCTTTAAACTGTTTAACAAATATATATATATATATTATATCGGTAGAGATGACAATTTATACTAATTTTTTATTTTACCGTGATAATCTGACATTTATATTATTGGAGTTGTCGGTGAAGTTTGAAATTAACAATGAATGATCTGATCCTTATGCGTACTTTAGTTAATAATAATAATAAAATTTTATTAATTACCACAAACGATTACCAATTTACAACACAACAATGATTCGATATTACAACAATGGCTTTTGAGGGCTTATTTCAACCGTTTGGAAAGAATATCAAGTTTGTAATACAACTTGTAGGTTCAGTTTCTTTCTACGAATTGAATAAAATTTGATAATTTTAATTTGTTTATATCGGATAATTTCGTAATTATATATTTTATATATCAGATAAGTGAGTAATAAAATAAGATAAGCCCTTGCTGCGATGTGATAATTATATTTTATTACTCACTTATCTGATATATTAATTTATGCTGCTATCAAAATATCACCATTTTATACTTATACATATTTTATACTATTAATATTTCGTAATTTTTATCGTATTTCATTGTTGGATTTTAGAGAATTATCGACATTTTTATATAATCTTTTTATTTCTCCCCCTTGCAATTTTTCAAAAATTCTGAAGCAACATACCATTTATTTTATAGCTTTTTCGTCACTCATTTTGCTCACTTTAATAATTATTTAATTTAATTACTTAGGTAACCTCAGTAATCATTTTTTGCCATTATTTTGATTGTATGTCTTTGATTGATAATTAAAGGATTCTACTAACAGAAATTTGGTTTCATATAATAATATTATAATTTTATTTAACAATGGTAAAATCTATCTCAAAGCATCATAAAATACAGAAGTATTCATAAAATTAAAAATTTGTTTTACGTCATTAAATATTAAAAGGATTTTATTATTATTAAAACACTCATGACCTCTGTAGAAATATATTAGTTAATTAATTAAAACCTCACAAGAAGAAATAACAATTTTGTAAAAACCTGTTGAGTTAAAGTTAATATCAATTAGAGTTCAACACAAGGTGACCGTTTTGACAATTCATTAAAGAATATTCGCACTTCAAGTGTTTTAATTAGTTTCTATTTCAACTAAGTGTAGAAACAACAACAAAAACAATAATAAAATAATAATAATAATAATAATAATAATAATAATAATAATAATAATAATAATAATAATAATAATAATAATAATAATAATAATAATAATAATAATAATAATAATAATAATAATAATAATAATAATAATAATAATGAAACAAAAATGGTGTAGTAATTGTCTATGTTCAGAGTCGATTTTATTAAATTTTATAAATGCACAGATAATTATAAGGAAAAAACAAATTTGTTTAAATATTATTATTGTTTTAATTAAAGGAAAGCTTTCGCGTATTCACGCTTTGTTCATTTCAAACATGTCATCTCAAATATCAAATAATAACTATTTAGCTTTTAAAACTAATACAGCAAATTATCAGTTTGGTGAAGATTATGAAATTCAAATCATTCAAGAAGACTCGATACTCCTGTAAATGTTATGGAATTAACAGCTATGCATGTGTTCTGATATGGAAAACCTTTAACTTATGCAAAACCTAAATTTAAGAAAATAAATTAAATTTATGATGATCTAATCTCAGTTTTATTAATAAAAAATTTGTAATGTTTTGGATTTATCAAAACTTTGAATGTACTTTGAATGGCATTACAGAGATAGCGGTAGGTTATGGTTATTGCTGATGAAGAAATGATGTTGCCGAAAATAATTAAAGTTTAATATATTTTTTGATTATTTATTTGTTTATCATTTTTACAGTATGAAAATTATCTATAGAAATTCACGTGAAGCGTCTAGTTTCTTCTGGTTCGCTAAAAGCTCCTACATCAGAATGAAAGAAATCAACGATTCCAAGTCTAATAATTCTTGAGAATTTTAATTAAATTTCTTAATGCAATAAATTATTTGTATGTGAGTACTTTGAAACTAAAATAAAGTTAACGAAAAACTCGTCACGCATCAAACCATATCCAGTTACGGTCCATATTTCCATTTCCAATATCAGTGACAGCATAGTGGAAATCTTTCAGTGCCTATGGAAGATTAGGAAAGCTATCTACCAATAATTATTATAATTATAATTATAATTATCAATAGATCTTCAATGAAAATAACGGCACATTTATCGTCTTGCTATTGACTGGAATTCCGCAATTAAAAGTTGCGCCAATTATTTTGCCCTAATCCGAAATATATCACTGAAATACTGAGAGAGTTTTCTTCAAATTTCTAAAATTAATAAATAATTTATTTTATCAATTCATTGTCAGAAAATTGCAAATGGAATTCCTATTGAGATTTTCTCGAAATGAGTTGTTTGCACATCGGAAAAAAAATAATCAATTTAAAATTCATTGAATTTGGCTTTCAAATAGTTAGTAGTCAATTAAAATTTGACTGACAAAAATTTGCAAACCTATTTGAAAATTGAAAAAAATTATTTTAATATAAATTGTTCAATTAATATACCTTTGTTGTTTTTTTATTTTAAAATTTTTTAATGATAGGAGACAATTATTGCTCAAGGACTGGCCAAAAAATTAATTGATAGATTTCTTTATATCAAGTTATATATATAAATTATAAGGACTTTTTTGTTTTTCACCTCTGATTTCTTTATAATTGACATAATATTTTCTACCAAATTTGACTATGAATCAGATTTATAAATTATATATATTATTATCTTCAAAAATTATTAATATATACTTATTAATAATAATAATTTTTAAGTTAGGGAAATTTTGATAATGTTAGTTTTCTATAATTTACGTAAATGATTTAATGTTTTAATTTTTAAGTATTAAAATTTTATAAATTTAATTTTAAAACATTCTTGCAATAATAATAATAACAATAATAATAATAACATAAATGTTAATTATAACTTTAATTATTATATTGTATCTAAATTTGAAATTTATTAAAACCCTATTGAGATAATATATTTTTAAAAATTATTTAAATTGTTCAATTTAAATATTTATTAATAAAGTTTCAGTCACTATTGGATTAGAAAAGTTACAAAACCTGGAGTCCATCTTTCTCACCAGCCATTTTCAACTTTGATTTTTAGATATAATTATTATTAAATGCGTTATTTCTATAATTATTCGTATGTCAATTGTATTGTACACATATCATATATTTTTAACCAGAGTAGGCTATGTGCTCTGACTACTCGTGCTTTTGCAACAAAATCAATAATACAGAACACAATAACTTTTATTTGAATTCAACACAAATTATGCACTAGTCAATATAATCGTTTTAATATATACTATGCGCTCACTATCTACTAATCTCCTTTTCGTTAATAAAACTGAATTCTTTCTTGAGCCAACTGGGCATTTTCCAGCTCGTTGATTTTTTTTAATACTGATTTTCATAACATTTTCATAACAAAAAATCAAATTAAACCCTAGTGAAATGATTAGATAATTTATTTTTTAATATCTTTCTGCTAATCATGAACAAAACTAATCATTAAACAAAAGGTTGGAAGAAATTCATTTTTGAAGAATTTCAACTAAGCTTAATTTGCGCTATGACTTCCAGGTACTGTTTGAGTTCATTTGTGGAGGTATAGACTAGGGCTTTCAATCCTGGGATACCAGGATTATGGTACAGAAATCCCGGGATTTGCATAATCGTACATGCTAAAGAATCAAAATTCTGGAGGTTGGGTCTAGTTCGTATCACTGGTGCAATGCCTGCAGAAAAGTGTAATGAACTATTAGTAGAAAAGTTAAATGAACAAGGACTAAATTTGAATAAGGATTTTATCTCTAGTATGACAGATGGAGCCAGTCTTATAACAAAAGTTGGAAAGTTATTATCAATAAATCAACAGTTAGGTTTGGTACACGGTATACAACTTTCAGTTCTTGAAGTGTCAGAAAAAGTCAGATCAAAGAGCTTCATCAAAAGAAGATCATCTAATGGATAAAGTTTCAGAAAGTGAGACTGAACTTGAAATATGTGAGGAGTATTGGTAGATCGTACCTGTTTGCCGCAAAGTGAAGTTCTGGCCACTAATAAAAAAAAAGATGGCTCTATTTGAAAATGGAAGCTCACAAGGCGATTATTTGAAGCGTGCATATATATATATATATATAAACTATAAAACCAACCAGCATCGATTCAGAAAGAGCCTTTTCTTCTACAGGTTTATTTTGTAATAAATTGAATGATAAGGTTTTAGACCACTCTGTTTCATCAGATGCCACTTCCAACAAAAAGAAAAACTTTATCAGTAATTTTAAAATGAATTACTTAATGAATGAAGTTACTAATTACTAATTTAATATATATTATTATTACTTTAAATAAAAATATTAATGTTATACTGAATTTAAAAATAAAATGCTAGATTTTTATTAGTTTTTACTTAATATTATTTTTTTCACCAGCGGAAGTCAATCCCGGTATCCAGGATCGGAATTTATGACAGGGATTGGAAGCTCTAGCATAGACAACACTTGAATTTGTTCATAATAATAATAATAATAATAATAATAATAATAATAATAATAATAATAATAATAATAATAATAATAATAATAATAATAATAATAATAATAATAATAATAATAATAATAATAATAATAATAATAATTTGAATTTTCAATTTACCACGAAAGCCCTGACGGGATGACGGATTTCGAGCAGCAGGCGGTGGTGGATGAATTAAAACTTTGTATTTTTAATAAATTAAAGAATTTCTTGGCCATTCCGACAATATATAGGTTTTATTTTTAAACAGTAAGGGAATAAGTTACAGAAGATTTTTTTTAACAAAAGACATATTCCGGTGCGCATTTTCAACCATCTATATACTTTTGTTGTAGAATGAATACATCAGTTATTTTCGATGATTAAAATTTGTAAAAATGTTTTAAGAAAGTGTTTTTCAAAATCATTTTTGATGAAATATTTTAAAATTCGGTTTTGTTGGTTCAAAAATCTCTGTTTTAAAATGTTTTTAAAAAATCGATTAGAAATTATTTCTTCACATTTTGAATTTCGGGATTTTATTTTTGATTGGAGCATTCTATCATCGATAATGCTCATAGACTTCCAAATAGAAATCAAAACATATTTAAAATGATACTTTATTTACCATATAGTTTTCCGGTAAATATTTTTTATATAAGTATTAGTCTGTACTTGCATATTAGGTTAAACGTATGCCTCAAAATTTACATAAATCAGAACATCATAAATTATTAATGTAAACCTCATTATGCTTGTGACCCATACTTTGGTGATCATAAGCAGAGATAGTTCTTTGAACATAAATTACTCATAGTTCTTTTGAAAATGAAAATCAAGGATAAACCTCCCTTTAAGTGTGAGGAAATTTACGATATTTATTTAAAATTAGTGTGATTAACAAATTTAACCATTTAAATGCATCAGTTCATTTATTATATAAAACCAAATAAAAAAGACAAAGGGAAAAAATATTATTTAAAAAAATTTAGATCATCAAACATTTATTCTTCTACCACTTTAACCATATTTGTGTTTAAAATGTTTCAGATATGTCGGGTTTTCAGTACGATAAAAAGTAGAATACAAAACCATTTTAGTTAATTTTCTTAATTTGAACTAATTAATAAAAATAAATTCATTGCAAAATTGTTGAAAAAGTTCCTAGCAACAACAAGCCGGAAATTAGATCAAAGCCTAAACAAGGTATTAATGACTGATTTTCAAATGTAATGTCAATTGTTTAAATTTGCATGATTTCTATTGGATGAATTTAATCCAATCCCATGGAGCAGTAAATTATGATTTCCATTCAGAAATAATTTTCGTAATTATTTTCAATCAAATTCCCATTTTGTCAAATGTAAGTTTAATTAATCATTTGTTTTAAAGAAATTTTTATATAAAAATTTAAAAATAAAATTTATGACTAATTAATTTGCTTGTAGTTATTTTGATATATATTTTTAAAAAATGTGGAATGGTGACTATTAAATTCTGTATTTAAAACTTTGATATTATACAATGCTTTGTTTAAAATTTTTTAGTTTGGTTTATGAAAAGTTCAGTCTTTAAGAGTTTGATTATAAATAATTTAATTAAAAACAGTAGATTTTTGTATTAGTTATTAACTAAACCATTTGTGAATTGGATTTACTATAAGCAGAAAATGTATTTGTCATATTCACGTGACAGTTCTTTTCGTTTTATACACCAAAGCACAATTAACTTGAAATTGTGGGCTTATTTGTCATTTTGATTTATGTGGATAGAACCGGATGTATTTTCTATTTGCATATTGGTTATGACTATGCCACTAAAGATTATGTAGCATAGTCATAAAGATTATCTATCTGGCAGTGTACGAATTTGTCAGCTTATAGCAGATTGTATGTGGAAGTTTTGCATTTCGTTATTGTTTTATTTAAAAACTGAAAGTAACCGGAATGAAATGTAAATAAAAATAGCACTTATGTCGGTTAAATCGATTTCTTGTCTAATATTTAGGGGCTTATTTTTTAATAATTCATTTGTTTATATTCTTTATTAATATGTTATACAAAATTTGTTTAAAATATTTTCTTTATAGTCTATTTACAAGCAAACTAGGTGTAACAACCCTCTCAAAATGAAAGCCTCTAGTAAAAAGTATATTTCTGTAGACCTTACAGTCAGTTGCATGTTAAATATCAAAAATAATATTTTACATTGTAAAATTGCCAAATGCAAAATATAAATTACTTTATCACGCAATTCATAAATAATAAGTTCAGAAAATACCAAATATTTGAAAATGAAGTAAATAATTGAAAATAATTATGTTTTATATTGAATTTGTACTAAAATTATGATAAATGAGCATTTATAGAAATCTTATGTTTTTTAAATCATCAATTTTTTTGAAAAAAATTTCTGAACCTTCATTTTATATTAGCCTAAAGATCAATAATTTATTTTATATTTTTCAAAAAATAATTCAAGTTTTCCATAGAAGTTATTTTCAAAATTCTAGTTATTATAAAAGTAAAACCAAGTCTATGAATACAAAGATGGATTTTTTGGATTTATTTCTTAAAATGTTAGTAACCTTAATTTTATACTAATATTTATAATATATAAATATGTTGGGGTATTACGGAAAAGCACAGTAAAATCAATAAAACACAAAAATGGTAAAAGTGCAATATTAATTAAAAAATTTATAAAAATTCGATAGTAGTATTGACCGGGGGGAAATTGGTATGGTTGAACGCCAAATTGAGAGACGAGTCCAGAAATAATAATAAAATTTAGTGAGGGGTCCCTAGAAAATAATATAAGACAAAAAAAGAAATTAATTAAAAAAATTAATTACTAATGGGAAGCCCGAGTCAACGAGAAGCCCGAGGCAATGGGAAACGCGAGAAATATGGAAAATCCGAGAGATGAGGAAAACCCGAGAGATAAGGAAAACCCGTCGTGTAGACGGAATAATATAACAGGGTAATGGAGCAAACGTTGTTGACAAATGTCGACTAAAAAGGTCTGTAGAAAGTAATTATTGTTAATAATTTAATAATGTAGCAAATGTTGTTGACAGTCGTCGGAAAACAGTCTGAGCAGGAGTATAAAAGGAAAAGGGAAAAACACGAAAGGACCAGGGGATCGACGTGAACCAGTAGTGTAACTAGGTTAGTAGAGGAATCTAAATCCAAGTAAAGTCAAAGTTATCTATCAAAAAGGGTGGTTCTCCATTGGACAACCTACCCTAAGATAATCAAAGTCATACGGTGGTTAAAAGGTGAAAATAAATTTGTGAAATTGTGATTACAAAACGTTGAAATAAATCAGATTGAATTGTAAATGTGATAAAGTGCAAATAAAATTATTCTGTGTTGGGTTTGCTTATTTGATTCAAAAAGGACACGAGGAGTCAGAGGAAACCGACTTTCAATAATAATAACCCAACAAATTTAATATGGTGATATATATAATTATTATTCATCTGAACATTTCCACATTTTGAAAGTTTGTATGCATCTTTTACTATATATTGTGTTTGTGTTAAATTTTGTTTTCTGCTTTTTGACTTTCTATAGTAAAAGTTGTTATTAATTCGAAAAATATACATCATCACACTAATTTTTACTAGAATTTTAAATTAAATTTTATATCATTTTTTTTATTAAATTCAAATAAATTATTTACATGTGTTTTTGATGTCCACAGCAAAAAATGGAACTAATTTCTTTTCTAAAATTTTGCTTATAAAAGTTCAAATCAATAAAACTTGTTTTCAATATTCACAATGTCTTAAATTTAAGTTAAGAATGAGAAAATTTTAAACAAACCAGAAAATATGGTATTGTTTTTTAATTTGATTATTTAGTATATTTCTATAATATAAGTTGATTGATTTTTATATTATAGATTTCATTATTCCATAAAACCAGACGTAATTCAAAATTATTGATTTTATCAGAATTTATAAACAATATCTGATTACTCCACTTATTATTTTATAATAATTTTATTCTTAAATCGTTTGTCATAGCTCTGTAATACAGTTTGATGAGGATAAAATGATTTATATGAAGTTATTATTGTATGCTGTATGAATATGTAATTGTTGAAATCCAGTGTAAATTCTATTAAATCATTTCTAAATTCGTTATCAAATTTTGCATGTTTAACACCGTTTTTACTTACTGGCAAATGAGAGCGCATAATTTAATATCTGACTACTATTAAAAAAAAAACATGAAAAATGACAATTTATCTGCTTATTAAGTTTAGGAATGGCGTTTTTCTTCATAATTTATTTTAAATGAATTATAATGATAATTTTAGATTCCAAAACTGGCCTTTAAAAATAAAAGGATTAATTAGGCTTAAAGTTTGTCTTGGAATTTCGGTTGTGCGAATTATATTTAAGTGAAACCTTTCGTTTACATCTAACGCAAATAATTTTCTGTAAAATTATTTATAATTTGAATTTATTGATCTATTGACTATGATTAGCAATTATCACACATTGCTACTAATAATTTTAATATCTCTATAAATATAGCAAATATTAAGTTCATATTTTCGGTATTACTCTGCATCAAAATTAATATTTAGACAAACGTTTTTTTAAAGTTAATTTACATAGAGCAAAAAACATGATATTCTTAAGTTTAAAAACCAAAATTAGAAAAAATTGAAATAGCATAAAAACAACAGAAAATGTATAAAGAACCACTTAAGCTCAAATTTATGGTAAATATTTTACAAATGGTTGGGATGAAGTTGAAGTTTTGTTCTAGTAGTGACTATAGTTTAAAGTAGACGTGACTTATATAAAAATATTTGTGACCTACATAAGCATTCCGTCATCTACATAAGAATACTTGAAAAGTTTTGATTAATACTTTTTGAGGTTAATATTTTTTCCCTCAGCAACGGGCTTCTGTTCCAGCGGTGCCAGCGGTGCCTCTACTTATATTAACTTTCAAAGTTTTCAATTTTGACACCAAGGTATCAGATAACTTTATCAGATTACTTTAGTTCTCTGTACTCTACATAAATGTCTATATCAGCTGATAATTATTGTGCATGTGTTGAATTTTAATTGTATTTTACAAACTATAGACGTGTCATGAGATGTATGGCAGTTTTGACTCAGAGAACTAGGCAAAATCAGTAGCTCTGTGATAAAGAGGATGAAAACGCGAATTCAATTTCATACTCAATGAAACCAGGTTTTATAGAAATTAATGAAATTACTTAACTAAATTAATTTTGTTTTAATAATTAAACTTTCTTCATGTCTAATTGCAGAAATATTCGTAGTATTCTATTTATTATTGAAATTAGTTATGTTTTGATAGTATTTGACAAGAAAATTTCAGTGATTTAAAATATAAGTGATTTTGGTTCTTTTCTCAACTACAAATGTCACAAGCTTTTTTGTTTTGTTTAAATGTATATTACTTATAAATGAATTTAATTACTGACAAATGCGAGTCTTTTGATTCTTATACATTGAAGGCGATTATGTCAAGCCTGCATAATTATACATTTATAATTGTTCTGTCGAAACCGTAATTAATATATTGTTAATGAGTTTCTAATAAATTTCTATGACGAGTTCCTCTGCTTATATTTGGAACAAATTCGTGACATTTTTACTTGAAAATTCTTCGTTTAATTGTAGGAAATATTCATGTCTTTTTATAAAATAATTTTGTTCACAAATTGCCAGTTGCCTGAGTTCATCGAATAAATTATAATATTTTTCAAATATAATATTTATAGAAAAATGTTTAGATTGTTATAATAAAATAGGCACAACAAAAAAATTTTATCAAAAAATTAATATTTTATTATAAGTCAATTTAAATCTTGTATCAAATAAATTTTAATAAAAATATTTTGAATTTATTATTATTATTAATATTATTATTATTTGAAAGAAAGCACTAATTCAGCATATATATTTTACTACAATATATTTCGACAGACTCAGTGTCATTGTCATGTAGTTTAGAATTCTTCCTCAATTCCAAAAACTTTCTCTTGAATACTGAAACAAATGAAGTAAAACTTTCAAATTGATTAAAAGAATCACACAACATTACTTTTGAATTAAATAAAAGAAAGCGACAATCCAATGAATGAAAAACTATTATTATTATTATTATTATTATTATTATTATTATTATTATTATTATTATTATTATTATTATTATTATTATTATTATTATTATTATTATTATTATTATTATTATTATTATTATTATTATTATTATTATTATTATTATTATTATTATTATTATTATTATTATTATTATTATTATTATTTTCATTATTATTTTATATAAATTTCTAATTAATATCTAATAAATTTGACATGTTTGATAATGTATTTCATGAAAAATTAGGGAAATATTATATGTTATTTTATTAAAAAATTAAGTATACTTAGTAGTTTATGAAATTGTGATTTGTTTATTTTTTACACATGAAACAAATCTATCGGGATATCGAACGTTTCAAGAAAAATAATCTAAAAATAAGTAATTTACAAAATAAGAATGTATTCTATAAAAATGTCATAACATTTACTTCAATATTGAGTAATGCAGGAATAATAAATAATAAATTTTGTAAAATAAAGATAATAGTTAAAATGAATATAAATTTCCATAATCTTCTTTCTGAGCCTATATTTTTACTTGTTTAACAAGAACCTTTAAACGTATTATTCTGAATAAAGCAAATAGAAATCGAAAATAAAAATAAAAAAAGCCACGGGTGAATGGAACGAAATATTTTAGCGATAAAATAAAAGTCATTTATATTCTAATAAAAATTTCAATTAATAAGAAATTATTTAAACAATAGAAAATAGCTAATTATTTTTAAAAAAATATTTTATAATATTAAAATCTTAATTCCAATGAGTTCATTTATCTTGATAATCAACATGTATTCCGATCCTCTAGATATTCAAAATAATTTTCAATTCATTTTTTGTATATAATGATTTCTATGAAATTCAACATGATATGTTGCGTGCTATAAAAGCTATTTGTTTAATTAGTATAAAAATATAAAATAATTTTTTGAAACTGTTTATATTATTTCATTTTTTATTCAAAATCTGAATATTTTGAATGTAAATAAGTATTCGGATAATCATGGTTTTAAAGTAGTTAACGACACAATATAATTAATATTATAATAATAATAATAATAATAATAATAATAATAATAATAATAATAATAATAATAATAATAATAATAATATTAGTAAAATAATAATAATAATAATAATAATAATAATAATAATAATAATAATAATAATAATAATAATAATAATAATAATAATAATAATAATAATAATAATAATATTAGTAAAAATAATAATAATAATAATAATAATATTAATATTAATATTAAATAATATAGTTATGGTATTGCATCCAAAGTCACAGACTTCGGTCAATCAATTTTATTGTACGTTAAGAAATCCAATATAAATTGTTAGTGATTACAAAAACTATACTTATTTCAAGAATGTGTACAATTATGTTATTGAATTATTAACTTTAAATGTTGAGTTGAGGGCTTTAACTGGCGACCACAGCAAAAATACTGAAAAAGATTTAATACCAAAAATAACTCAAAAACTATTGAATATGGAAATAGAAGATACTACGGCAGGTGCACCAAAAAATCTGGAAATTTATACAAGCAATTGATAGAAGAATTATTCACCGAAACATTCACAATCAAAATAACTATTTTGGACGAGATTGAAGAACTTGACGCAATCAGAAGGGATGAAAAATGCAAGAAATACTACTTTCAAAATTAGGGTTAGGATTAAGTTATTAAATGAGGAATGAAAGTAGACATTGAAATTATAACTGGAAGAGTTAAAAACAGAAGATTAAAATATGCATTAACAAGGAAATCAATAAGAACGTTGTCTAACCAAAAATTATGAAAAATTGGAATCAAAAGAAAAGGCTTAAAAAGTGTGGTAATAAAACAGAGCAGGTACTTTGAAAACCACATTAGAAGGAATCCAGCAAAATTTTAACATAAACGAATGGAACTAATTCTTAATGCATTAAGAAGCCAGTGCAATTATAGAAGAGCAATTTTACCAGATAATTTATATACCAAATATATTGAGTCCAACAGAATATACAGAGAGGAATGTGTGAATGCGGATGGATTATCAAGGATCCTGAGTAGCCTGTGAACACAATGCTAGGTATTACACGTACAACGTCTATAGTACAATCTATCAATTTAATTCAAAAAACACAGACAATGTTAAAATTACGTAGTTACAGAAGAAGGCTTAAGTGTTCTTTTAAGCAATTCAAGTGCTTAGGAATGAAACAACCATTTAAAAAGAATAGTTTCAAAAGAGTTATTTATTTAAATTTAAAGATTGCTAAAGATATCTGATGATATGCTTGTATTGGCAACGGACAAAATTAATCTAGCGGTAATCCTGGAAAGCTATCAATGCAAATTAGTTATTAAGATACAAAAAGATTTACACCATTAAGAAACAGTTTCACTGACTGGATGGGCATATTTGCTCACCAAAAATGTAAAAAGGCAAATAAACCAAGGAAAGACAAAGGGAATTTGAATTCCACGCGAAAGTTAAGAATTTCTATAAGAGATTGTTATGGATGTTGCTCTCACGGAGAGTCCTTCAGTTTTAAATAATTTTCAACAATAATTTTCTAATATCTCATTTTCGAAATTTAATGAAACGCCCTTTTAGAAAGTTTCATTCGATTTCAATATTATTTGTAACATGTAATAAAAATATTTTTCTATATTAGATAAATAAAACAAAAATTATTAACAAAAAATTATTCAATTTATACAGATTAGTACGTTATGTGATTTCTTTGTTTAAAAACAAAATTTTAAAGTTTCAGAATAAATAAATAAATTTAAAAAATTAATATACAATTAATATACAATTAATATACAAAATTATATACAATGTTTCCAATTATGCGTTATTTTAATTATCAATTAAGGTTCTAATAAATTTTAATTACTATGACGTAATAATTTTGATTATAAATAATATACTTATATAAATAAAATTAAACTATATTTGTCTAATTTTATGTAGATAATAAAAATTATGTCTTAAATTATTTTGATTTATATAAATTTGCTTATTAGTTTATTTATAAATTTAAAATTTATTGCAGAATTATTATGTTAGAAGTTCATTTAGCGTGACGCTTCAAATAACCCGGGGGGAAAATATTAAAGTATTTAAACCCGTTCAACATATTTACAAATCAAAACACATCTTCACACATTTTCGGATATATCTTAATAAAATAAATTACATTTACATCACAGGAACTATTGTAAGTAGATAATAAGCACTAACACATTGCTTTCTAAATATTTCCCTTTGATATATTATTATTATTATTATTATTATTATTATTATTATTATTATTATTATATTTAATTTTATTATTATTATTACTATTATTTTATTATTATTTTTTTTAAAACAAAATATATAATTTTAATTTTCTATTTCACATTCTGATGGCTTAATTTAAAATTGTGATAACTATTTATATATAATATATTGAATTAAATTATTTATAATATTTGATTTGTAACAAAAAGTAAGATATAGTATATTTTGGAATACATGAAATTAAATGAATAGTACATTGCTTATTGAATAAATGAAACAAAACAATATATAAAATTTAAATATTTTATTTCATTATAAACCTACAATAAACAAATGGAATTATTAAAAGTTATTTATTTTACATTATTCACAATAGAATATCTTCAAAACAAAATATCTATTATAAGGACTTTTTTTGTTTTTCATCTCTGATTTCTTTATAAGTGACATAATATTTTCCACAAAATTTGACTATGAATCAGATTTTGTGGAAAATATCCATTATAATTATTATATAATTATATAATTTTTATATATTCTGTTAATGACTAGAAATAGTTTGTCTGAGCAATATGTACCCGATTCACTTATTAACCCTTGAGACTCTAAAGGTTAATAAGTGAACTAGTCAAATTTATTTTTGTAACTTGAATTATATAGAGTTTGTGTTTACGACAAGCTACAAAACGTACACTTTCGATATTCAATTGTTGACTAATAATTGCTAAATTATCCTCAAAACCATAACAAATAATTATTGAATAAGATATTATTTTAATTTAAATAATATTGAATTTGTGATAAATAGATTTTTCTATGGACGTTATTAATTTAAGGAATCAAACAAATAATATGAATAATTTTATCAAAGCTTCTGAAAACATTTAGATGAAGCCGATATTGAAAATTTCATCAAAAAGTAGAGACTTTTTTCGATAGCGAATGACTTCAAAGGAAAATTTACAAAGTCTTTTTATCAACGTTAGTAATCTATACATATGACTTGCTTTGAAAAGACCAATGAATATGACGGAAGACCTAAACAAAGCGATAGAATAAATATGAAATGGTTTAGATGAAATGAAACTGAAAAACCTTTTTTTCATTCAATGCGGTGGGGAAATAAGACTTAAAAAAAGGAAGACCTTAAATATTTTTACACGACAAATACCACAAAGATTCATTGTTGTTAATAAAGATTAATCTTTATAAATCTCTGTAAAAATCTCCGAATATGTACAAAAACTTCATCTGCCCTTAATTTTGAATTTGATTGATAAATAATTTATTTAATTAATTTTCTAACAAATTATAACTTAATTATATTATTAAATAATAAGTTTTGAATCAAATTATTGGAGTAGTGCTTAATTTATCCGAAATCAATTCTACTTGTGATGTCATCGTTTGTCTGGATAAGCTCAATCGTTCAATCAGCTTGATTTTATCAGGAAATAATTCTTCGGCGACAGAAATCATACAATCCTTGACAAATTCACCATCAGCAAATGGTCTCATAGTTCTTCCAATAATATGTTAGACCTTAAAAGCTAGCGGTGACAATGCTATTTGCCTCATCAACTGGTTTTTTGAAGATCATTTGCTGCGCTTGTAATTTCTTTTTTCAGAGCAACTAACTTTGTTTTGCGTTCCTCACCAATAATTTTTAGCAAATGAATCGTGTCTTGAGGTATATTGCCGGTTTAAGTTGTAGTCTTTCAAGACACTCACAGTTTCGCGACAAATCAAATATAAAGCTGAGTCTTTATTTCCAATGAAAAAATATTTTTCTTCCCATTTCTCTAGAAATTTTCGGTTTGGAGACTCATATTTTCTTTTATTGGATCCTTCTTCAGATGTCATCTAAAATAATATTATTAATAATTTAATATAATATTTAAAACTAACAACTGTGTTTAAAAATGACTTTTACAAAGCAAATCAGTATGAACAAACTTTAAACTAAAAACTAAACTCGGAAAGCAACAAATATGGCTTTTTGATTTTTTTGATTTTTTGAAAAAACTTCACCAGTAATCAGCTATAAATTTATTTAAATTATGAATATGATATTAAAAGATAACACCAATAAAAAACTCTTTGTACGATATATTTCGACAGCATAACTGTCATCTTAAGGTACACAAAACCAACTAAAAATATTATGAATTAACTTTTAATTTAAACAAATTATTTTTTTATATTAATTTAATTTTGTAATAAATAAACAGTTAAAAAATATATTCAAATACTTTTAGCTAATTTAAAAGGTTATTTATATAAATATTATAATTTTTATCTATATTATAATTTTTTAAAAAATAATGTAATTTAAAAATTCAATGATTTTAATAATATTAAAACAAGTTTTGTTTATTTAAAAAACAATACATAAACAATACATAAACATACTTAAATTATTTAAAAACATTCAAAACATCCGTAGTCATAGCACTTAGCACATTAATCTTTGGATCCAATGACCTTATCAGCAATGCTTCACATATCACTCGTTCCAATAATTATTAAAACTTCTCAACAAAATTCTAAAATCTACATTCCTATTTCACTTTTGCAGCCTCTATTGTGCTCACTAATATTGGTCAAACTGTTCAATCGACAATGCTCTAAAACTTGAGTACAGAGATGACGGGAAGTCTCTCCAATGTATGTGGCATTACACCCATTACATGTAAATTGATAAACAAGATCAAAACACAATCCAACCGGAGTTTTTGATTTATTAATAAACATATTGCGTACCTTACACGAATTAGAGACGATCTTGTAGTCTAAGTTTCCTATCTATTTACTTAACTTCCTTTTATAATTTGTAAAACCTTCAGAGTACGGCAATACTAACACATATTTAGGCTTAATTTTTTTATATCTATTTTTACTATTATTTAGATCAACACTCAATTCACACTCATTTGTCAAATTACACCCAGACTTTCCAAAACATAGGTCCTTAGGATTTTTAATCAAATTGGCAAAATGAAATATCAAATATTTCGACCGAGAATTGGTCCTGATCACTCATAGTCAAAATTTGTGTAGACTTTCTCTTTCTCCTCTTTTCTGATTGATATTCTCTTTCATATTTCATTTTATGAATAAACATTGCGGAAATTGGATAACTTTTTTATTTATTTAAATTCTATTTAAATAATAATAATAATAATAATAATAATAATAATAATAATAATAATAATAATAATAATAATAATAATAATAATAATAATAATACTAATAATAATAATAATAATAATAATAATAATAATAATAATAATAATACTAATAATAATAATAATAATAATAATAATAATAATAATAATAATAATAATAATAATAAGAATAAGAATAATAATGCTATTATTATAAGGACTTTTTTTGTTTCTCGTCTCTGATTTCTTTATAAGTCACATAATATCACATAATAAATTTGGTTAACTTTAACAATATTAAAAGTACATCATTAAATATATAAAACAATGTTAGTTAACAACAAGAGCGGAATAAAGGAATTAGACAATGAAAGCATGAATTATGGGCTATTGAGACGCGATATAATTTAATTTCATGGTTTGTTAAACGAATTTATTAACTTATAAAGTGCTCCAGACACTTTAGTTAGTATATATAATAATTATCGCCGTATAATTGCATACAAATATGAATGTATGATATATGACAAAGTTTCCTAATACTTTTATTATCAGATACCATCTAAAACAATAAAATATCTCGCGGCTCATACTTTTATTATTTAGAATTTTATACAATATTGTTTATCTATATAATTTATAGTTACCATTAGTCTTGAAACGTTTTTATCAATAAAGAATTTTCTTAGATTGGTTGTACATTGGTTGTACCTTCTGTAGAGCCGGTTAATACAGTTTAGTCCGGTGTTGTACACCCGCAACACAAGTTTCCAACATCTATTAAATTAAGAAGTTAATAAAGTTTGCAGAGGAATTTACAGTTTTTAAGTACCAAAAACTCATTGTTGTACATATGCAATAGTAACAGATTGATATTCGACATTCATTTTCAGACACTCACTTAAGAACTCATATCTTTTTGATTTGTTGTGTGAGTACTGTGTCGACTGTATTTCAATTTTTTGTGATCTTAAATCATACCAAACAGGTATGTTCTCAATTTATTTTATTTTTTATTCAACAAATATATTATTTATTTTTCATCGGAAAAACTTTACTCAATTTTTGGACATTATTTGTGACTGTCATATCAAAATATGCCAAAATTAAAGGAGGACCTTGTTAATTATGAAATAAAATTTTCCGACATATTTTACCGGAATCTACTGTGAAATTATTTGTCTATTCCCACAAGTCAACTTTAGCTAAAGAGGGTTAAAAATAATACAGCAATTTGATATATACGAAATGAAAACCATTGATAAAAGCTATATCGAAAATTTGTTATTAAAATAAAAAGAAAAAAACTTACATATTTCTATCATTTAACTGTCTAAATAAAATTCAGATCTACTAAAGTTATTTAGTCAAAGAGAAAAATATTTTAATTAAATTTCTAATTTTTTGTTGAAAAATTATTTTATTATAAATATTTTATTATATTTATTAATAAAAATAAAATTTTTATGTTCACAAATTGATGTTAATTTATTTCTCAGATTTATTCACATATTTGTCTTGTAACAACTTAATTTCTCCCAGAACTCACTGAGATTTATAATCTAATTTATAATTTTCTTTAATTATAATAAGAATTATTTTCAAAATTAAATAAAATATATGTGCAATTTGTATAATTTGTATACACAACGTAAGACATGCGAAAGTGTTAGTTGCGAATTTACACAAAGACGATTGAAGTAGTCGACGGGGGTCTCTCACACCGTAATAGAAGTTTCCTCCAAAACAAAAATTTTACAATTTTTAAAATTAAACTTGACCAGTTTACCGCTGATTTAACTAATAAAAATTCAGTTCCGAAATATTTAAACAAAGATTGTTTCCTCCAATATTTAAACACTACACATTATTTACAACACCACTCATTTCATTAATTATGTAAATTAAATTTAGTCAATTAAAAATAACCAATTTTAAAATTTACCGTAAATTATATAGAAAAAAAACTATTATTATTTAATTACTATTGTTGTATTGACAACAGCTGTGAAGAACAGTTAATAATTTCAATTGAAATTTAATCAAATTTAATTGGATTATCATCAAAAGAATTCTTGATTTAAAATGATTAATTAAAATTGTAATTAAAACAAATGTTTATCAACAATTTAATTACATTTATAAGATAATTTATTGTAATTTTAATTATTTTTTAAAGCCATGTTCGATTTTTCTACCAGGTAATGCTTAGCTAATCATGTGTTCACAAATTTTAGACTTTACTACTATTTTTATTATAAAAATTTATTCTATATACACAATAGTGATGAGGCGTCACCCATTTGACCACTGTGGCAAACGTTCATTAACATTCAAAACCTTCAAAAATCGCCATTAACAATATCCTTTGACACTCAGAAAATAGTATACAATTATATGGCTAATAATTTTTAAATACACCTCCTATAAAGATAATGCAAAACCTTTCAATAATATCATAGTCTCGTGAAAGAGAAAGCAATTTGTTATGAATATATTTCTTGAACAGTTGGGCTGGTGAAAAAGAGCAATTAAAAATTCACATCAAAATCTGTTTTCTGTTGACATCAAGCATCGATATGACATAATAAAATGAGAGTTCTTTGCTAACAATTTCTATTTAGTCTTCAATATAATGCCATGGGTAAGACAAAATATTGGGTTGCTACTAAGAGCTTTCATATCAGTAAGTACTTCACAATAGATGGATTCATTTGCATTATCTTTAACATAATTTTCATGTTTTTTTGTCAATTTTATGACTTTTCTCATTATTCATAATTTTGTAACACTTTGTAAACTATATTCCTAGATAAGTCTTTATTTAGATCATTATATATTTCCTGGAGAATATGTTTGATTTCACAATTTCTTACAAGACTGATCAGGTGCCAGAATAATTTACTCCTTTTTATTCTTCATTTTTAAGTGCTTTAGTGTAAACCGAGAAGTTCACAAGTAAACGAACAAAATGGTACTAGTTATTTCATTGGTATATTTTTATGGTATACTGAAAGTATATTATTTTACATTATTCAAATAGTATAATAAGTTTTGTCTTTAATTCGTTGAGTTTCGTGAGAAGCATACAACATCTCACGCGTATGTGCATGAGACGGGATTGACAAATGCATAATTTTTCCATTTGGTCTCGTACAGGATTTTTGGTCCCGGGGGTCAAATATTTCAATTTTTTTGGTTTATGGCGGAGACTCAATTTTTGTTGAATTCTATGCTGCTCTTGTTGAATAAAACCAAACAAGATTTCTAATGTTATAAGAATCCACCAAAAGGTATTATAAAGAATAAATATTTTATAAATGTTTAATAATTGATGGATAAATATCCATATCATAATTAAGCAAAGGACTATCATGAGTCTTTATTTTCTTTAAGAAATGTTAGGATAACAAAATTTTTTCTGTACGATTAAATAATTAATAATTTCAATATTTAAATTTTAAATTATTTAGAAATTTTTTTAATATTTTAATAATTTTTCATTATTATTAAATTTGAAATTATGTTTTTAAAAAATGTGTCTATACACATCATTTCAAAATTATTTTACTTTATTATTTTAAAAAAATAACCGCATTTAGACAAAATTTACTTGGAAAGATTATTATTATTATTGTTATTATTATTATTATTATTATTATTATTATTATTATTATTATTATTATTATTATTATTATTATTATTATTATTATTATTATTATTATTATTATTATTATTATTATTATATTGAAGATTTGCGAGTACTTTACTAGTAAATTTATATTTCAATTTTATTAAAAAAAAAATAAAATTTATTCTAGTTATCAATTAATTCTCAGGGCGATTTCACAAGTATTAATTATTTGGTATGTGCCATGGAAAACTGACCAATTGAAAATATTATTTATTTTTATTTCCTTATCTATGATCACATCATTATTTCCCATTGCTAGTCGCACGGAATCATTCACATTATGACTTTTCAATGTGATAAAATATAAAATATTTATTATATATTCATATTAAAATTATTATGTCTTGATTGATTTTGTCACATTTATTTTGGAGAATTTATAATAATTTCGCAACAAATGTTTGGTTATCAATCTTACAGTTTTGTTTACCAGATATCCTGTTGTAGATTTTAAGACATACTTAAAAACTGATTGATTCCGTTGAACAATTTTACTCGGTACCAAGATCTATCGCATTTGAACTTGAGCATGCACCCAACCGACTAATGGTGGACAGTGGAAAGATTTACCTTCCTAGAATGATAAAAATTACATTCTTTTCATATTCCTTTATTCCTTTAATTCAATGGGGAGCAAGCTACTTATTAAACATTAAATAGATCTTGTAATACTTTATAAAGAAATTATAATTTTTTAAATTATTTTTTCAATAATAGACTATAATTAAAAACTATTCTCTCAGTTATATCGTCATTTGATTCTTCGGTTGCATGTAAATAAAATTTTCTTGGCAATGGCGAAGATGACTAGATTAAATATCTTCGAATATGTTGACGTTTTATAAAATTACAACAAACAGAAATAATCAAACAAATCTCCAAAGGTATCAAGAATTAATTGTATTGAAGATAAGAGCTTATCTGCATCTTGTACTCATCTCTAAACTCAGGAGTCTTTAACCCTTTTTCGAATTTCCAAACTTTTCTCTCAAATATTAATTAGAAAGAGAACTATAAAAACTACTAATAGATTATTTATAATTTCTTAAGAAAATAATATAATACAGTATTAGTATTATAAGAGAATTTTTAAGAATATTATTTAATAAAATTGTTTAAACAAAAGTAAGACTAAATTACATAAAAGAAAGATGAAGAGTTTTCCAATTAACTAGGAAAAAATGTCACAATATATCAATTAATCCCATTTCTATTGGGTAGTTGTATTTAGCTTGGTCCCAACTGATAATAAAATAGTTTTATTACACTCATTCGGGATTAATTATTTCCCAGAATGATTTAAACAAAACTAACAACTACAAGTAGATCCACAAACCAGGCCTCTTCTGATTTTATTTTCATAAGCTTTACATTGTTATAATTATTGAATAAAATTCTAAAAAAATTCTCCAAATAAATTCGTATGTGAGAATATTATTAAAATAATACAGCATGGCCAACCAGTGGCCCGTGAAGCAATTCTAAACATCAGCTCAATAATTGGCTTTTTAAGAATTTATAATCAAATTAAGCATATTTTTAATTTAAAAAATTGATTCTAAGTTTACTTGAATCGTAAAAACGAGTTATATTTATTTCAATAGCCACATAAAATTATTTTACATCAGATAATATCACGTCAGGCTCAATATCGACTTTTTTCATGCACGAAGGACGCGATATTAACCGTGATCGACTGTGTTACAAAATCCGTTAAAATAAAGTAATTTTTCAAATACATTAATTAGTGCGTTCTTTGTGTAATCTGCAATTACACACTACGATAGGTGAGATGAAACAATAATACGAAACTAGCTTTTGTTGTTTCATCTCTCCTATACATTAATCGCGCAAATTTTCAATCAATGTAATTATATGCAATTTTACTTACTTTAAAAACAAATGACAATATAATATTCATAAATAATTACATTAATTTGGCAATGATTTAATTAAAAGATAACGCCAATAAAAACTCGTACGATATATTTCGACAGCATAACTGTCATCTTCAGGTACTGAAAACCAACTAAAAATATTATGAATTAACTTTTAATTTAAACAAATTATTTTTTTATATTAATTTAATTTTGTAATAAATAAACATTTAAAAAATATTCAAGTACTTTTAACTAATTTAAAATGTTATTTATATAAATATTATAATTTTATCTAATTTTCACACGAAGATAGTTTATTCGAAAGGGCAAATTGAAAGACGATTCCAAACACTGAGATACTGGATTTTTGTTGTTTAGAAGAAAAACAATTTAAAAAAGGAGAAGAAACATTACCTCACATAGAGTTTGCAATGAATTAACCAATGTAATCAATTATATTAGTCAGTCCAGCTGAATTAGTTAATGGAAGAAAATTGTACATAAGGCAAACAGAAACTAACATTAAAGAATGAAATGCTAAATCAAATCAGTTGATCGTAGAAATAACTATAATCAATAAATTAGAAATCATAGATCTTTAGTACTCGTCAAGGAAAATATTAAGAATAAACCAGACAATAGATATTGTGATCCATTTGAAATATCGAAAAACTTTCACAAAAAACCGTAATTTGTTAAAAGATATCGTTCATATGACTTGTCTTAGTACATACTTGTATAAAAATGAACGAAATATACTTTAACGAAACTATCCTTATCATCAGTCTGCCATCATAACCGTTGTCTTTAATTTAATTAAATAATCTAAGTAAATTCGTTGCTGATTGAATGTTAACACTATAGTATTATACGCTATAAACTCGCCATTTACCAATGAAATTGAATGTGGCGATTTTTTCTGAGAACATTGAGGACTTCTGTATGGTAGCCTAAAAATAAAATGACTCGTGTTTATAATTCCATCAAAAAAATATGTGCTATTCCTCCGAGATACTCGAAGATGTTTCGATCTCTGTAACTCTCAACAATTGTCATGATTCTAGTATCTACTGTGACGCATTTTCTGCGCTTTACAGGTAAATAGTATTCACGAACAAATTGCTCATATATAAGATCTGCGCTGAACTTATCAAACACATAAAAATATCCTTTCGCGATTCAATATTTTCCATTTTATAATAAATTATGTGATACAATAATTTAACTCTACTTAATTTAGTCGAGAACACTCTTGCACTTTTGTAGATGTGAAGTGCATGTTTGATTGGGCAAGAGTGCGCCAAAACGTCCTACATCCTTAATAGAAGGGGATTGTGATTTAATCACCAATGGTTTACATATAATTTTTTCATGCTTATTACTAAATATATGTAACAACATACTGACCAAACTAAACTTTCCAAGATCCTTCCAAGCCATACTGTTTAACCCTAACACTTTTCGTCATAAAATATAATGTCTCTTTGCAATAATTGAAACAGCCTGAAAAAAACCAGAAAAAACTATATTTCAATATTCCATTCATTTTTGTTTTAATTTGATAATGTTTTCGGAAAATAAAATATTTTTGATTTGGTTTTTGATTGGAAAATACTTGGAAAACTCCGCCAGTTGATGAAAAAAAATGCATTGCCAACACTTGAACTAATTTGCATAAATCCCTTTTTATCATCATTGCTTCATCAGAATTTCCAATTCCTGATAAAATTTAAAAAATAATTTTATAATTTATTAAAACAATTGAATTAAGGATATTGTTGAATAAAACTAAACCGAATTTATAATAATAATAATAATAATAATAATAATAATAATAATAATAATAATAATAATAATAATAATAATAATAATAATAATAATAATAATAATAATAATAATAATAATAATAATAATAATAATAATAATAATACCGTTGTATAATTTAATTCAAGAAAAAAATCAATTTTTTAAAATTTATTTAGTAAAAATACGAAACATTTTCTATTTTAGAAATCAAAATTCAATTTTACACTTTCACTATCTCTCGTGAACATTTTGAGCTGTAAAATTGTAAATTAATTTCTATTGTCATAAAATATAAAAATTAATTTACTTCGAATATATTAAAACGTTGCGTGAATAAAATTGAAAAGATTTCGTTTAAAAAAATCGATTTAGAATATAATAAGAAAAGAATAAAGATTTATTATCAGATTTGTTTTATAGAAGCTTTGAATAAAATCAAATAAATCAAATTTCGAAATATTGATCACAAAAATAATTTGTTTTCTAACTAAAAAATTATTTAAAATTATTATCCAATAATTAAATTTATTAATGAAAGGAAATAGTTTTAAAATAGAAGCTAATAAATAATTGCATTAATTATTATAATAATAATTTTTTTTCTTTTCTTTCTACTTTTTCAAATATTAATAGTTAATAAAACTTGTTAATAAATTACAATCTGCTGTTCTGATAAAACATTTCATTTCACTATTGTCAATCGAAATTCAAGTCAGCATATTCACTTACTTCTTTCAAATTAACGGCTACTCGTTCTTACTTAATTAGGATTGCATCTTTTAAGCTAGGATTTTTTAATTCATCGTCTTTGACTAATATTTTGATTCAGATTTATTTCCTCGTTTGTCCTATTGACAAAGTTGAAGGTATTTAATAACTGATGAAATACCACCATAATCTAAAGGCTCTTTCAGTTTTGATGTAACTTTACATATTTTTTAAAGGCTTTTTAAAGATTTCTGACAATTTCCCATGTTGTGTTTTTTTTTATTAGATTTAGGATCCAGAGTTTGCCTCAGTATGAGGAATTATGTGTTATGTGTAAAGAAAACTTAATTTGTTTAAATTATGTAAAATAAAATTAGTTTTAAGTCTCACTGAAATATTTTAAAACTTTACGCTTTGTTCAATTTGTTCAGAAATGAATATATAAAGACTTTGGGAAATTATCACAATAAATCTTTTGCCTTGTTGTTTCATGTTCCAGAACATCCTCAATGAGCATAGCTCGTTAATTATTTTATATGAATTAATTTCTGGTTGAGAATTATGGTAAATATATTCAGCTTTTCAATGCAAGAACAAATCAAATGGAAAAAAATTAAATATTTCAACTCAAACATTTCAACTCAAATCCCCGTTTAATATAACATTTTTTCTACCCATAGTGAGCCTGAGAAATGTGACATGGGAATTATTTTGGTCCATTATAAGAATTTTGTCAACAATAATTTTCGAAGGAGAAATGTTTTTGATTTTATTTATTACAGAACCACTGTAGAATAAAATAAAATATGATAAATAAATAAATAAAAAAAATTATTTTATGTTTATTTCTTTTTAATGTGACTTTAAGCTTAGAATAATCTAGAATAATCTAGAATAAAAAAATTAAAAATTAATACTTTATTATGACTAATAAATATTAAATAACAATAACTAATCACAAATCAAAACAGCTAATTTAGCAAATGTTTATTCTGTTTACAAAATTTAATTAGGGTAAACCTTTATAATATGCTATGGTAATAAAATACGAAAAATTCTTTGTTGTAGAGTTTTCACGGTTGGGTTATTTTTCTTAAAGAAATTCAGCAATTAATCGATAATTTTGAGTCGGTTGCTTAATCATTTTCCCAGTTTAAATAAACAAAATATCTCAAAATCAATCATTTCTCCTATTCAGTAAAACACTTCATCTTGTCTGTGATAAATTATTACTTATAATGATCATTAATTTAATGATCATAAATATTTAAATAAATATTTATAAATTTTGTAAGTTAAATTAATAACTTGTCAAATAAAAGAGTGTGAACTTAAATTATTATTATTATTATTATTATTATTATTATTATTATTATTATTATTATTATTATTATTATTATTATTATTATTATTATTATTATTATTATTATTATTATTATTATTATTATTATTATTATTATTATTATTATTTTTATTATTATTATTATTATTATTATTATCATTATTATTATTATTATTATTATTATTATTATTATTATTGAAAGATAACGCCAATAAAAACCTTTCGTACGATATATTTCGATAGCACAGCTATCATCTTCAGGTACTCAAAACCAACTAAAAATATTATGAATTAACATTTAATTTAAACAAATTATTTTTTATTATTTAATTTTTTAATAAATAAATATTTTTAAAATATATTTTAAATTAATTTTAAATTTAAATTTTTTTACTTATATTCTAATTTTTAAAAATTAATGTTATTTAAAATTTTCAATTATTTTAATAATATTAAAAAAAACAAACATGATTTAACATACGTAAATTATTTAAAAACATTCAAAACATTCGTAGTCACAGCACTCTGCACATTAATCTTTGGATCCAATGACCTTATCAGCAATGCTTCACATATCACGCGTTCCCAATAATTATTAAAACTTCTCAACAAAATTCTAAAATCAGACATTCCTATTTCACTTTTACAGCCTCTATTGTGTTCACTAATATTGGTCAAACCCTTCAATCGACAATGCTCTAGAACTCGAGTACAGAGATGACGGGAAGTCTCTCCAATGTATGTGGCATTACACCCATTACATGTAAATTGATAAACGAGATCAGAACACAATCCAACCGGATTTTTGATTTATTAATAAACATATTGCGTACCTTACACGAATTAGAGACGATCTTATACTCTAAATTTCCTATCAGTTTACCCAACTTCCTCTTATAATTTGTAAAGCCTTCAGAGTACGGCAATACTAACACATATTTAGGCTCAATTTTTTTATATCCATTTTTATTATTATTTAGATCAACACTCAATTCACACCCATCTGACAAATTACATTCAGACTTTCCAAAACATGGATCCTTATGATTTTTAATCAATTTATCAACAGTCTCTTTATCATCAACAATAAAATGATTTAGAATATCCATTCTTTATCAACAACTCAACCAATTTATCAACACTTTTTACCGAATTAGCAAAAGTAGAAGATAAAGCCCATGAACGATAAATCAATCCTTTCACCATATTTCTCTATACTTAAATTCACAAAAGCTTTCTGGAGAAGTATAAAGACCAGTATCAGTTGGTTTTCTATAAATTTTCTGTCTCATACTGTTTATCTTTGCGTTGAATTAACAAATCTAAAAACGCAATTGATGACTTTCTCTCCGTTTCACATGTGAATACAATGTTTTTATATAAACTGTTCATAAATGCAAAAACGGTTCTACATGTTTCTGGTTTTCAAATACAAGAAAAATATCATCCACATACCTTTTATAAACAAAAGGTTTTTCAAATTGTAAAGAAGCAATTTTCATTTCCAAACTAGCCAAAAATATTGATGCCATCGTTGGTGCTAAAGGGGAACCCATAGCGACTCCATCTATATGTTGATACCATTCATCATTGAAAAGAAAATTGACATTTGAAGTAGCAAATTCAAGAAGTTTACGAAATGCCCTTCTATCCAAAATGTGATGTTCCGAATCATTTTCATTCCACAACGCACAGCATAAGTCAATCGTCTCAACCAGTGGCACATTCGTAAACAAACTACAAACATCAAACGAAACCATAACATCATTCATACTTCGTTTTTGTAGCTTTGCAATACAAGAAACAAACTCAAAGCTATCCTTACATTCAAACTCTGATCGCATTAACGGTTTTAATAATCCATCTAAAAACTTTGCTATTTTATACTGGGCAGTACCAACCATCGACAAAACTGGTCTCATAGGTACACCATCTTTATGGATTTTTGGTAGCCCATATAGTTTAGCTGGCTGCGATCCTATTGGACGAATAGACTTACCTACCTCTTCATCAATAAGCTTCTTCTCAATAAAACCATTTAAAATTTTTTGCACAAACTCTTCATCCTTAAGAGGAGGCAATTTTCCATTCTTCCGACCCTTTGCCAATTTCACAAAACTTATTTACATACACATCATGGTCAAGAATAACTATCCCATTTCCTTTGTCAAACTTACAGATATTTATATCTTTTTTAGCTAAAAAAAAAAATATATATATATATATATAATTAATTTAATAATGTAATAATTAATTTATAATTATTTTCAGCAATTTTCTTAAAAAAGCATGGAAGCTGATGAATACAGAAGTATATTAAAACCTTCAGTTTTTAAGAAGAAAACCGGTAAAGGAATTTTCAAGGAGCACTGTTAAATAATGGATGCGTGTATTTCAAGGTGCCCAAAAATAGGTTCAGTCAATCAGTTGAAATTCCTGAATAAATTACATTAAAATTGGTAAAATACGTCCAGAAAGAACGCTGAATTAGTGTAAAGTTATAATCCAAGCTCAATATAAGTGATGGTAAAGTTCAAACATGAAAGGTATTGTAATTCCAAAGTTCTGTTTGAGATTTGTACCATTGTTCTTAACACCTGGAATGATGGAAAGACGTTTGCAGTGATTCAGTAACAATCTATAGATTTATAGTAAATATGGTATTTAGTGTAATGTTGGATTTAGTGTACTTTCAAATCCTATACAGCCCAGATCTTGCTTCAAGTGACTATTACCTTTTCCGCCACCTTACGAAGCACTTAGCTGGAAAAATATTTGAAAATAATGATGGAATCAAGGAGGCAGATGAATATTTCTTCAAAAATACATTCTCAGAACTTTTTATCGGTAATTTCGGCGGATATATTGAAAAGTGATGCCTATGTTACATGAATTTTATGTATTATGAATGAAAATTTAGTGTTCTCAATTATATATATGAACCAGTACTTAATGTACATACAACCTTTTATACAAATTTTTATTCAAGGATTTGTTCGAACAATTTTTGAAAGATAATATTTTTACACAATAATACGGAAATTCAAAAAAAACAAAAAATTTACAAAAAGAATTTTTTTTCTACGAATTTCGTTTGCATATGTGTGTGGTTAAAAATTAAAATATATTTGGGGAAATTTCCGGAATTTTAATAGTTGCATTTTATATTTGTCTATTTAAAATTGTATTAAGTACATCATTAATTAATTGTATTCAAAAGTGTTAACATTGGGGTAGGTCAAAGACAAATAATTAGTTTGTTATTGGTCATAATACCCATATAATTTCTGTTTGCATTTTTCTTAAAACGAAAAGGTAATATTATTGCAAAAATCTAGTTTCGAAAATTGTTTAAGTGATTTTAATTTTAATTTTATTATAGCCTAATAAGGAGTATTTAATTACTATGAGCGGTGAATATTTGGCTTGAAATTTTTTTGTAGGATGGGGAGTGTAAATTTTTTAAAACTATTTGTTTTAATGAAGTGAATTATTTTTTAATTTATTTTTTGTTTAAATTTTAAAAAACTATAAGTATTTTTTCTCGATTAAAAAGTCTAAAAATAAAAGTTGTCATAAATCGCCTACTATAGTGAGGGGGTATTTTCGAATAAATTGGTTCAAATCGCCAACCGATTAAAAAGCCTAACAAATATTCCATCGAATTAAAAGCCTAAGTATTTTTTTAAATTTTAATTACTTTAATTATTTGTTTTAATCAAGTCAATAATTTTATCTATTTATTTTTTATTAATATTTTTATTTATTTATTTATTTAATAATTCATTTAATAATATTATTATTTTATTATTATTTTATTATTATTATTATTAATATTTATTATTTTATTATTATTTTTTTTATTTTAATTTATTTGTAAATCTAAGAATAATTTTTCAATGTAAAAAAGATTGATTAGTTTTTATTTCAAATGAAAAATATCCGAGTAAATATGTTTTACTCATTTCGACTTACCAGAAAACGAAGAAAGAAAAGGATTTTTTACTGTTATTTTCATTACTCAAAACTTGTTTCATCAAGGGGGCGGTCATAGAACTCGTAATTTTAATGTTACTTCTTTTTAATGCAACCATTATAGATTTTCTTGCTAGACAAACCTATCCCAATGATAGAAATTTTTTAATTGATTCGTTTCAAGATGCAACAAAGGTTCCCCACGGATATTTGTTCTTTGATTTTATAAAACAATGTCCTGATAAATTACGTGTTAGAACTGATATTTTCAATGAGAAAGGTGTTACGATTTATAAACAAAATTGAAATCTGAAAATAATTACTTGAAATGAAGTTTAAAAACATGATTGTTCAATGTGAAAAATTAACAAAGAAAAAAGGTTACAGAGAAAAGGGTTACTAAACCTAATAATGAAGGAAACATTAACCAAAAATTGAAACTCATTGAAAAAGATCGAAAAAGTATGAACAGACCCAAAACAACCCGATGGTTTTGGTAGTGTAAGAAAACTAGCTAAGGAAGTATTTAATTCACAGAAAGAAACTCAGAAATGGTTATCTGGGAAAATGCCGTACAGTTTAAATGAACCAATGTTGAAAAAATTCAAAACCCGTAGTTATAAAACAATAGGGGCTGATGATTTATTGCAAATGGATTTGATGGAAATGATACCCTTCTCTAAAATTATGGATACAAATGGATACAAATATATTTTGACATTTGTTGATATATTTAGTCAACGCTCGTGCTATTCCAACAAAAACCAAATCGGCCAATGAAATTGCTGAAGCAATCAATGAATTATTTATTGATGGCAAGCCTCGTAATCTACAAACTAATTTGGGTAAATTATTAATTAAGTTAATTTAATTTAATTTTTAGGTAAAGAATTTTATAATAGTAAAGTTAAAGAAATTATCAAAGGAATAAATCATTACTCTGTATTTTCTCAATTTAAAGCAGCCCATGTGAAAAGATTTAATCAAACTCTAAGAGATCGATTGAAAAACTATTTCGTATATCAAGGAAATAAAACCTGGATAAATATTTTACAAAAAGCAATTTATAGCTACAATTATTTTCCACATAGGGGTTTAAATGGAATGTGACCAACTGATATTTATTCAACTAATAATATGGATAATTCGATATCACAACAATCTGATTCTATGATTAAAAAACCTAAATATGAAGTGGGTGATCACGTTAGAATAAGTAAAATCAGTGCTTCTCCATTCATAAAGAATTTCGACAACAATTGAAGCGATGAAGTATTTCAAATCTCAGAAATTGATACGAATCAGAATCCTGTAATGTACTTTATCAAAGATGAGGAAAACAATCAAGTTAGTGGAAAATTCTACGAACAGAAGTCCCTACTGTATTCAGAATTCAAAAAATATTAAAAACCAAGAATGTTGGTAAATATAAACAATACTATGTTAAATGTCATGAATATGAAACTCCAACTTGGATATCTGAAAATATATTAATTAAATAATTATTATAAAAGAAAACCAATTTTATATGATTTTACCCAGTATTAGTTGTCCTCTTATTTTTCCTAATAATAAAGCTAGTAATTTTAATGTCGAATTTCAAAATTCTATTTATTTGGATGGTGAGTGGGAGCTTGCTTTGATTGATTTTACTTTTGTATATAAAACATTTCCGCATTATAATAATTCTTACTTAAGTTATGAAACGATGAAGAGTGGTACTGAAATAAAATATTTGAAAATAAATAATCAAAATGAAACTTATGAATTAATAAATCCTAAACATTCCCTTGATGTTGACGTTTTTATTGAAAAATATAAGAAACTGGTTATTATCTGTCCACATGTTACATTTAAAGTAACATTCCCTGATATTCAACATGTGTTTAGTTTTGGACTAAAATCTGTATCCATCATTAGTGAAGATGATCATTGTCGAATAAAACTACCAAAATTTACAGACGATGGTGTTATGGAACAATGAATTGTTAAAATAAAACTTTTTGACTACATCAAAAATATATTTTGACAACAATCATGAGAATAAATAATTAACATATCTACATCTATGACTATGCAGAATTATATTTCTAAATTTTGAGTATTATTTACCTCTTCAAGATTCCAAGAAAACAGCGATTATAAATAAGGTTTGATTTAATAAATTTTCTATATTTATGTTGATGAAAGTTTAATTAAATTATATATTTCTAAAATTAACAAAGTTATATAATTAAAATTTTATATTTTATGTTCTGTCGACTTCATTAAATTCCGTTTAGTCTGTTTTCTTTTTGATATTTAAAATGGTATTAATTTTAGTTTTGAAAATATTAAAATAATAAAAATGCTTTTCGCGATATAAATTCATTAAATAAACATAAAAATTAATTGGGTACGATTCTTTATACGTTACCTTTAAATAAAAACTTGGAATTTAAGAATTGGGTTAAAAATGTAACTCCTCCTTTCGTCCTTTACGCGATTTTTAGGCTATCTTGTCTTCAGATGACAGAAATTTTCAAATACATATGCCGATTTCGGCCGATTTACTTTTAATTTACAATTTTACAGGTGAAAAATCATATAACAGTTTCTTGGGTAATGATTGTGTGGTTAGTTTTCTACAAGAAATAAATAATATTTAAATTAATACTGTTTTACCCTTTTATCAAAATAATTATAAAAAGAAAATATTAAAAACAGACTCAGATATTCTTTCGTTTTCTTCGGCAACTTGTTGTTATTTGTGTAGTAAGACTTTATCAGTACCGGTTAAAGACCATGATCACTTTACTGGATAATACGTGAGAGCAGCTTGTTCCAAATGTAATATTTCTTAACAAATAAGGTTTGAATTTCCAGTAGTTTTTCATAATTGGAGAGGTTGGAAAATAAGTTGAATTCCTGTAACAAGTGAAAAGTCTCTTTCTTTGTCGGCAAGAACCATTGGATTAACTGTAAAATTCATTGATTCTTGTCAATTTATTAATGGTCAATTAAGTAACGCTGTTAAAACATTGACCATTCTTTTTTTTACTCGTTCGGAATTTGTAGGTAACATTACTAAAGGGATTTTACCTTATAACTTTTCAATTTCTCAAGAAGTTTTAGAAGCTATATATGAACTTCCACCGATCTGGGAAGATGTAACTGAAGCCGAATATAGCTCAATCTATTTGGGGAGAAACCAATTGTAACTCTTTATTAGATTATATGATGGTTTACCTTAAACTTGATGTTTTTTTTGGCTGACTTTTTTCAGCAATTTCGTTCAAAGTCCTTAGCTCATAACCGATTGGAACCACTTAACTTTTATGGAATTCCCGGTATGTCTTGGGCATCGGCTCTTATAACTCTTGAAGAACCAATTGAACTTCTCACTGACATGGACATGTATAATTTTTTCGAAGGGGAATCCGTGGTGGAATAACCTTTGTTAATAAACATCACGTAGTTTCTAATGACAACACCAAAATTCTTTACATTGATATCAATAATCTCTACGGTTGGGCTTTAAGTCAACCATTACCATATGAAGATTTTGAATGGGTTACTGATACTAATCAATTAAATAATTTAATTAGTTTTTGAATAAGGATCTTAAATCACTGTCATTTGCTGACACATTTGAAGTAGATTTAGAAATTCCAACATTTCTTCATGATAAACTTAATGATTTCCCAGTAGCTGTTGAAAAGATGTGTGCTCCGGGTTCTAAGGTTGAGAAGTTAATGATAACGCATTATCCAAAGAATAATTATGTTCTTCATTGGAAATCTCTGCAGCTATTTGTTTCTTTGCAACATCGAACCATTAAATATAATCAAAATTCAATATTTAAAAAGTATATATATATATACTAACACACAACTTAGAGCGCAATCAACCAATGACTTAGATAAAAACTATTATAAACTTTTAAATAATAACCTCTACTGAAAAACCGCAGAAAATTTTAAAAACCAAATTAATTAAAGATTTTCTAATAAATAAACACTTACTTTTAACTAATTTTAAAATGTTATTTATATAAATATTATAATTTTTTATCTTTATTATAATTTTAAAAATAATGTAATATTTTATAAATTAAACTATTTTAATAATAAATAATTAAATAAATTTGGCAACGATTTAATTAAAAGATAACGCCAATAAAAAACTTTTCGTACGATATATTTCGATAGCATAGCTATCATCTTCAGACACTCAAAACCAACTAAAAATATTATGAATTAACATTTAATTTAAACAAATTATTTTTTATTAATTTAATTTTGTAATAAATAAATATTTATAAAATATATTCAATTCACATTTAATTAATTTAAAATTTTAAAATTTTCACTTATATTCTAATTTTTAAAAAATTAATGTAATTTAAAATTTACAATTATTTTGATAATATTAAAAAACAAACATGATTTAACATACGTAAACTATTTAAAAACATTCAAAACATTCATAGTCACAGCACTTTGCACATTAATCTTTGGATCCAATGACCTTATCAGCAATGCTTCACAAATCACGCGTTCCCAATAATTATTAAAACTTCTCAACAAAATTCTAAAATCGGACATTCCTATTTCACTTTTACAGCCTCTATTGTGCTCAGTAATTTTGGTCAAACTGTTTAATCGATAATGCTCTAGAACTCGAGTACAGAGATGACGGGAAGTCTCTCCAATGTATGTGGCATTACACCCATTACATGTAAATTGATAAACGAGATCAGAACACAATCCAACCGGATTTTTGATTTATTAATAAACATATTGCGTACCTTACACGAATTAGAGACGATCTTATACTCTAAATTTCCCATCTGTTTACTTAACTTCTTTTTATAATTTGTAAAGCCTTCAGAGTACGGCAATACTAACACATATTTAGGCTCAATTTTTTTATATCCATTTTTATTATTATTTAGATCAACACTCAATTCACACCCATCTGACAAATTACATTCAGACTTTCCAAAACATGGATCCTTAGGATTTTTAATCAATTTATCAACAGTCTCTTTTATCATCAACAATAAAAATGATTTAGAATATCCATTCTTTATCAACAACTCAACCAATTTATCAACACTTTTTACCGAATTAGCAAAAGTAGAAGATAAAGCCCATGAACGATAAATCAATCCTTTCACCATATTTCTCTTATACTTAAATTCACAAAAGCTTTCTGGAGAAGTATAAAGACCAGTATCAGTTGGTTTTCTATAAATTTCTGTCTCATACTGTTTATCTTTGCGTTGAATTAACAAATCTAAAAACGCAATTGATGACTTTCTCTCCGTTTCACATGTGAATACAATGTTTTTATATAAACTGTTCATAAAATGCAAAAACGGTTCTACATGTTTCTGGTTTTCAAATACAAGAAAAATATCATCCACATACCTTTTATAAACAAAAGGTTTTTCAAATTGTAAAGAAGCAATTTTCATTTCCAAACTAGCCAAAAATATTGATGCCATCGTTGGTGCTAAAGGGGAACCCATAGCGACTCCATCTATTTGTTGATACCATTCATTATTGAAAAGAAAATTGACATTTGAAGTAGCAAATTCAAGAAGTTTACGAAATGCCCTTCTATCCAAAATGTGATGTTCCGAATCATTTTCATTCCACAAAGCACAGCATAAGTCAATCGTCTCAACCAGTGGTACATTTGTAAACAAACTACAAACATCAAACGAAACCATAACATCATTCATACTTCGTTTTTGTAGCTTTGCAATACATGACACAAACTCAAAGCTATCCTTAAATTCAAACTCTGATCGCATTATCGAGTTTAATAATCCATCTAAAATCTTTGCTATTTTATACTGGGCAGTACCAACCATCGACAAAACTGGTCTCATAGGTACACCATCTTTATGGATTTTTGGTAGCCCATATAGTTTAGCTGGCTGCGATCCTATTGGACGAATAGACTTACCTACCTCTTCATCAATAAGCTTCTTTTCAATAAAACAATTTAAAATTTTTTGCACAAACTCTTCATCCTTTAGAGGAGGCAATTTTCCATTCTTCCGACCCTTTGGCAATTTCACAACTGAGGAAAATTTAACAAATCCATTCAACTTATTTACATACACATCATGGTCAAGAATAACTATCCCATTTCCTTTGTCAAACTTACAGATATTTATATTTTTTTTAGCTAAGTTTTTTAAAGTCATAAAATCCATAATATTCTGCTTTTTGTTTTTATCGATATACTCCATCGTACTTGCACTTAACGAGCTCTTCACATAATTACCATTAATGCATTTTATCGATCGAGCTATATGAAAATATAAACTTTCAATTTTTGCACACAATTTTGTTTCATCCAAGCGATTCTTAATACAGTGATTTGGACCAAATTTTAAAACACGCTCTTCATCATCATTCAAAACTATTTTACTCAAATTTATCACAGTATTGTTTTGAATGATGATGAAGAGCGTTATCTTTTAATTAAATCGTTGCCAAATTTATTTAATTATTTATTATTATTATTATTAATTTTATGAAAATACCATTGTGAAATCAAAACTTTGTTTGAATTGGTAAATTTTTAATTTTTATCTACAAAAATTTGCCTATAAAAAACTTTATTTTATCTAAACCGTATTGATAAAAAAACAAGATTTCTTATAATGAAAATGCAAACATTACTAAAAGACTTAGATGTTTCTAAATTAATAAAAATAACAGTTCTTGTACTACAGTTCTTGCAAATGAATGGTTTCATTTTAATAAAAACAAACTATTTTTATCAGCAAAGTAATAATAATTAACTACTTTTATTTTAGTAGTTTTTCTTAAATTAAAAACAATTCATTTCCCATTACCTTATATATATATATATATATATATATGTGTGTGTTGTGTGTGTGTGTGTGTGTGTGTGTGTGTAGTACAGTGATGAGCTGTAGCCGGTTCAAACCGGTTGTTAAATTTTTTAATAGTTAATCAAACCGTTTGTTATTTCGGAATAAATTAAATTTTAAATTAATAAAATCTATTATTTATTACAAAAAATATTTATAATTTCGATTAAATATGTTAATAATATATATCTATAAAAATACGATTTCAGTTATAATTATATTGTGATTACACTTATGTTTTCCAGTTTATATCTAAATATTTTGTAACCCTTTCATTTAGAAAATAATAGTTGATGAAACGCAATAGTAATATTTGTGATTATTTTAATAAAAAAAGTAAGAAGAAGAGGAAAATATTTCAAATTATGTATGCCAGGAATCACCAACAGAATCTTGCTCTACAATTCTATCAGCCAATCCTGAAAAAGAAAAATCCGCAGTGAATATTTTTCCAGATTGCTGGAATGGTGCTCAGTTAAAGCTATTTCAGGATAAATACGATGGTTTGGACGTCAAAAATAAAAAACTTGGATGTATAAAATGCTCCTCATTTGATAATTTGGGTATTTGTACAGAACAGAACATTCACATTTCGCAAGTATGGCGAAATTTTGAAATTCACCCATCGGGAACAACAAATCTATTCAGCAGGCTTCATTGAGGAAAAGAATGTCTGAACATTTCCAATCAAAAACACATTTATTGGTTTTTAAAATGCTTGAACTAAAAAAAGAAATGAACTAACCAAAGTCATCGATTCAATGAATGACAAAAATATGACTAATACCAATAAAATGTTCAATATTGTTTACAGCTTAATAAAAAGAAATAGGCCGCTTTCAGATATGGAAGCAGAAGTTGAACTTCAGTTGAAAAATGGGCTAGATATTGGAATTTCGCTACATTCTAGATTTACTGCAGTTAGAATTGCAGAACATATAGCAAAGCAAATGAAAAAAAAATTGTTAAAAAAAAATTACATCCAATTAAAAAATCTGCGTAATCATTGATGAAGCCTTAACTATATCAAGTAAATTTATCTTAGTCAGGTTTGTTTCTCTTCAAAAGGCAACCAAACTAGTAAATATAACTGTAACTGCTATGATACAAATGAAAGAAAATTTAGGAATATTAGAAAAAAAGTTGAAGAAATGTTATCATCACCTGTATCTGCAGATATTCATTTTATATAAAATAAAAAATTTGAAAGTCTCCAACGAATAAAACTTATTGAAACAATAATTGACAAAATGAATTCTCGAATGTTAAATTGTGAACGCATAAGAATGAACAAAAATGAGAAAAAAAACGATGTAGCTGAATTATTTAATTTACTAGAAGGAAGTGATTGGAATTTGGAAGAAATTACATGCCCGTGGAATTATGGAGAAGAAAAATTGAGAAATTTGAATGAAATAATTAGGTACGAAATTCCCATAAACGATTTCAGAGATTATGTACAAAACATAATTGAAGGAAATTCAAAAAGCTAAAAATAAAATTAATACTATTGCTATAAGTTCAGAACCGAACGAGGGTTTTCATTAATGAATATAATTTGTGAAAAGAAAAGAGCTAATCTTTCGGTAGACAGGCCCGGTTTTAGGCATAGGCAACGTCGGCAGCTGCCTAGGGTGCCAATTTACATGAGGCGCCAAATAGTTCTTGAGGAATCCAATGAAAAGCAACCAAAAACAGATGATAGCAAATATTTTTAAAAAAACAACACCAAAATGACTTACAATCTTAAAAGGATTGGAATGGATTAAAATACTTCGTGAATTATACTACCACAATTGCTAATGTAAAAATAATTTAAGTTGTATATGATTTATGAGTTCTTCCCTCAATGTTCCAGCGTTTTATTATAAAGATAGCAAACAGTAGCAAAATAATATTTATTTATAATTTTCATTTTTATTTAATTAATTTTTTTTTAAATTAACAGCTGCATGTTCATTAAAAAATAATATTTTTAGAAATACTTGATAATGCACATTTAGTTGGTGGAAACAACAAAATACAAGGTTAATTTCTATTTAAGAGTTTTCATATTACATAATAAAGTCTCATACGTAAACCAAAACACATTAAAAACATTTGATTTAAATTCATATCTTTAGATTTTTAAAAGAGGTTTTTTTTAAAATTTTTGCTATTTTCTGTTTTTGGTCGCTTTTCATTGTAATCGACCTAGTTCTCGTTTCTTTGTCAATTCATTTAAATTTAAAAGTTTATAAACTTTCTATCTTTATATGGATATATATGTATTAGGAGCTTGTACATTTCCCCCTCGAGGGGGGGGTAATGTACACCCCCTATAAATTTTCATTTTAACCCCATTACAGAATATGAACATTGAGACAATAAATAATCTTGCGGAAAACACAGCGGTTATACAATTCCTTAGAAACTTGAGGTTGTTAAGGAGTGTAATATACTGTCAAGGTTGTGAGAATATATTACTTGAAGTTAACTACAAGAGAAATAACGATGCTGTAGCATTAAGATGCTATAAAGTTGCGTGTGTGAAAAACAAAACATATGTATCTATTAGAAAAAACAGCTTCTTTGATATATGTAAACTTGAGTTAAAACTTATAATGAAAGTAGTATATTGTTGGTTTACAGATGTTAATCAATGTAAAGCCGCAATGGATTACGGTGTTCACAGAAATGATTTTTGCATTATATATACCAAGTTTTGAAAAGCTGCGAAGTTATACATGGAAAGGACTGAATATAAATTAGGTGAACGGGTATAATATGCCAGATTGACGAATACGTGTTCTGATATAAGCAAAAATGTCACATGTGGAGAGTACTATAAGACAATAGGTGGATCTTTGGTATCGTGGATTTATCTTGTACACCCTCTAAATATTATTGCTGGGCACTGATGGGTTATTAAAATAGTTAAACTGCCTAAGGGTTGCTATTCCCCACCCAGCGCCTACATAAGAAGTTTTTACCGCTAGTCACCCGTCAAAATTGACGTTGGTACTGTGAACTAGTGGGTAGAAGGTTAGCAAAAGGTGAGCTCCTTTTCAAGAACTGCTAATGTCCTAACCCCCTCGGGTTCACGAGCTGTCATAGAAGACTTCATGCTCTCCTCAATCGGTACCCCTTTTATCTATTCATCTATTTAATAAATTACTTAATCATTCAACCACTTTAATATCTCCTTATTCAACTACTCTAATTCACATCCAAACATCAATATCAAATTTAACATTAACAAATTATATTTAAATTTAACAACAATCATAACACCGTTCCTCAGGGCCAAAATATACTATCTGGACGAGGGAAGGGATGGGTATGCACCTTTCATCTGACTTACACGCGCAAGAAAGCATCTACAACAGTGCTCATAGACGTGACACCAGCCAACGCTCTATGCCCACTACTGGGGACACTCTGGGTCCTCTTAATTCTTCAATGTTTCATAGTATCAACATGTTATCAAAACCTTGGGTCTAAATTCGTGTCCATGCGTCCCAATTATAATAGATATTAATAACAATAATAACATTAACAATAATGACTATAATGATTAGGTTCAGATCCATTGTAATTACACTATTAGTAATGTAATGATATTAAAATTGTTATTTTACAAATTTAAAAAAAAAGAGATTTTATTTTTAATTTTCTATTTAGAAATCTAATTTGAATCAACAAAAAAAAATCTTAATTTACTAAGTTTAAAAAATAAAATTTTTAACTTTATAATTTATAAAAATTTTATTGTAAAAATAAGATTAACTTTACTATAAGATAAAATATATTATTTGGTATTACCGGCCACCGTTTCGATCCTCAAAACTCAAGGGTTTAGGAGAAATTTAACTATATAGCCCTTTTTTATATATATGTTTTAACCTGCTTGCCGCTTATTACCATGGCCACGGGTTAAACAATTGGTAAGTTCTATATTATAAATTTTTCAACCAATATTTTTATTCATTTTAGATTCCCCAAACAAGCCAGATCCTCTCAAGTGACAATTTCTAGCATAAACATTTGCTATCAAGTATGTTCTTCAATTTATTACTTATTTTATTCGCCATTAAGTTACAGGACGCCCAGAAACAGTCTGCAAAGGAAATCCCCACATCGGATTTTATTCATGATTTAACATACGTAAACTATTTAAAAACATTCAAAACATTCGTAGTCACAGCACTTTGCACATTAATCTTTGGATCCAATGACCTTATCAGCAATGCTTCACATATCACGCGTTCCCAATAATTATTAAAACTTCTCAACAAAATTGTAAAATCAGACATTCCTATTTCACTTTTACAGCCTCTATTGTGCTCAGTGATTTTGGTCAAACTGTTCAATCGACAATGCCCTAGAACTCGAGTACAGAGATGACGAGAATTCTCTACAATGTATGTGGCATTACACCCATTACATGTAAATTGAGAAATGAAATCAGAACACAAAAGATTATGTAATTCTGCAAACAATTAATTAATTTTTGCTCAAAACCAATTTTTCGGAATTCATTTAAAATCGATAAAGATTTAGTCTCTGTGTTATTAAATAAGCAATCTTTGTGTTTAGATCGACCGAGTTACATTGGACAAACATAGGATGTATCAATTACAATACATAGAGTTCGAAAAATATCGAAACGAATTCACTTGTGAAATTAGTGGCTGGCGACACCGATTCCTTTTTTCTGGAAATTAAGTATTGTAAGTTAGACATTCATTTATCTGCTATGGTTCTTGATAATTTCCTCGATACTTCTAATTATGACCCAAAACATCCTTTGTATAGTAGAAACCTTGATTCTGTAATTGGAAAATTCTTAAATAAAAGACTTAAATACAAAGAGTGGTTGTTCCTTCGTCCAAAATGTTATAGCTTCTTGTCTGAAGTTGAAAGCATCAAAGCTAAGGGAATAACATTGAAGGGTACTGACTTAAAACATAAGTCATATCTAAATTGTTGTAACAAAAACTTAATCTTTCGGTACCACAAACTCGTATTACTAGAAAAAACCTCAATTATTTAAAATTAAAAACAGTAAAACTTCATTAACAAATAAGCATGAAGAAAAGGTTTGAGTCGGGAAAAATATAAGTGTAGCGTATGGTCATTATAGGAGAGGTGATGTGTATTAGGTGACAATCCAGAAGAATGTTCGGAAGTTAATGAAGAATATGAAAATTATGAAGAATATGATGATTATGAAGAACTTTGAATTAATAAATTATTTGAAAATATTCTTTGTTTTTGTATATTTTTATTGATTTTTAAAATTTTTATGTTTTTAAGTTAGTATTATTTTTTATTAAGTATTAAAAAATTTCAAAAAGTAAATCATGTATAATTAAATATGTATTTTATTTTATTATTTAGTTTATCTCTTTGAAGTAATTTTAAAGAAAATTCAGGAACTTTATCCAAGAATTAAAAATACTTTGGATCATTGCGCACCAGAGTTTCTCGCAACAAAAATTTACCATTTCACAGGGATTAACATTGACGAACTTCTCGAGATTCACTATGACAACATTCAGGAATCTGATGACCGATAATTTGCAAATTGCATAGTATAAGAGTAACATGTTCAAATGGATGTCCATGTTACCATGATTTCAAACGTGACCAAACAATCCATATATTGTTAGCCGAAATGCGTAAAGCATATTACTCGGATATTTTTGATTTGAAATAAAAACTAATCTTTTTTATTTAATCTTTTTTGTCAATAAAAATATTTGTATGGATTGAAAGTTTGTTATTTTAATTATTTTTACAATTCAAAATTTATCGATAATTTATCAATCTTTTTTACTATGAAAAATTATTGTTAGACTTACAAATAAATTTAAAAAAATAAATATAATAATAAAATAATAAAATATTAATAATAATAATATTAAATGAATAATTAAATAAATAAATAATAATAATAATAAATAATTAAATAAAATATTATTAAAAAATAAATAAATAAAATTATTGACTTGCTTAAAACAAATAATTAAAGTAATTAAAATTAAAAAAAAATACTTAGGCTTTTTATTCGAAGAAATATTTTTAGGCTTTTTAGTCGATAAGCGATTTGAGCCAATTTTATTTTAATGGATTTTTAAGTATGAAAAAATACTTAGGCTTTTTATTCGAGGAAATATTTTTAGGCTTTTAAATCTAGAAAAAATACTTAGGCTTTTTATTCGATGAAATATTTTTTAGGCTTTTTAATCGGTTCGCTATTTGAACCAATTTTATTCGAAAATAACCCCTCACTGTAATGCGACCAGTCGTAGGCGATTTTAAATAATTTTTATTTTTAGGCTTTTTTATCGTGAATTAAAAAATTTTAAAAAATTTGAAAAAATTTGAAAAAATTTGAAAATTTAAACAAAAAATAAATTAAAAAACAATAAACTTTAGATATATGCATTGAAATATTATCATGTTCAACTTTCTCTGTGGAAAACAATTCAACAAAATTTAAAATTCCTAAAAAATATTTCACAATTCAAAATATCCAAAATTTTAAATTCTACAAAATATTTCACAACTCAAAATATCCCAGAATTTTCCAACTTTTCTTTGTTTTTAAAAAACAGCCAAATTTTTATAAATTTATGTAGGGTACCAATGATACTTAGATAATTTTTATATTTAACGTAAATTATATATACACACACGCCACTACAAGATATGTTAAATTTATAATATTATTACTTCAGGATTAGAATTTTTCAACAAATAAACTTTAGATATACACATTGGAATATTATCATTTTTAACTTTCCCAGGGAAAAAATATATCAAAAATTTAAAATAAATAATATATCATTTCTCGAAGATTATACTTTATCAGTAAATAAACTTTAGATATATATTAGGATATTTTCATATTTGAACTATTCTATGTGAATAATATCTCAACTAAAATACCACAAATTAAAAATCTCTAAAGCTATTTCCCAAATCCAATAGCCCAAAGTTTTAAAATTTTCTAAGGCTTTAAATACTTTTGTTTTTCTCATGATAATTTGTTTAGTTGTTGGTTTTTAATAATATACTTTTTGTAAGGTTTTTAGAACAACATAAAGCTCTTTTTTCATTTTACACGGTTTTTAAAAGTGGTGAAACACATCCTCCATTTAAATGTATGCAGCAAGTCGTTTTTTACACGATTTCATTCGAACGTATTTAAAGTGTAAAAAACATAGTTGGGTGTATTTTATTTTCTTTTATTAAAAGTTTATTAATGAGAAATTCTATTATATGAAATTTAATAAGCTTCTGAATGCATAAACACATCTTTATGAAAATGTGAGTAATTATAAAATATGAACCCCAATGATAGGTTAGACAATACATAAAATATCTATAACAAGCAGGATTAAAGATGGCGTATCTCTAAAAGGAGCTGAAACAGTAATTATATTTTGAAGAAATTAAAGGATAAATAATATGAGGAAATAAGAGTCATGGACTATATTTTATTACATTTAAATTGAATACTTTTTTACTTACGAATATCTTCACATTTCCATGCAATGCAGCAAATCCTCAGCAACTAGAACTAATAACAAAAAATTGTTTACCAGCAAGTAAACCTTATCAAAACATTCGTTGATTAAATAATTATCAAAGAATCTGCTTATATTCCTAATCTAACTCAACCAGTTTTTATGAGTATTATTTATATTTATTATGATGAGTATGAATGCTATTCATAATGGAAAATATTTTTTTGCATTTATTGCTAAACTTCTTTTATGAAAATATGGCCGGAAATCGTAAATGGGAAATAGTGTATGAATTAAATAACATCATAGTCTGTCTGCTTTTATTCATGCTTTATTTTTGATGGCTGTAGAATTTTTTTAAAAATATTTATTTAAATTAATATTTTATATTTGCAATTCACAATAATATCTAAAAATTTTGTTTTAATGTTTTCAATAATAGTTTAATTTTAGGTTTGAATAATGAGTGAATTTTTATGTTTTAAAGTTAAAATGTAAGAATTTGTTTAAATATTTTTGTAATTATAGAATATTTAAAAACATTTGAGAATATTTAATTCAATTGAAAATCATCTCTTAAACTCGCGCTTTTATTTTAATTTCTCAAAACTTAATTCTGATAAAATATTTGGTTCATACTAACAATTATATATCTTAATATAAAATTACTAAAAATGTAAATGAGAATAATAAATTCTGGTAAACTATATAATAACGTGATTAATAAAAATAGTAATTACTATAATTTAAATACTATAATTAGGAACTAATTAAAGATTTCACAGTCTTAAAAGTACTTAAAATTTAAATAAATAAACCGCGTCTAAATTCATTATTTTGACCAACTTGACAAAATGCAATCGTTTTTGACAAGAGTTGTATTCTACCAAATTATATAATAATAATAATAATAATAATAATAATAATAATAATAATAATAATAATAATAATAATAATAATAATAATAATAATAATAATAATAATAATAATAATAATAATAATAATAATAATAATAATAATAATAATAATAATAATAATAATAATAATAATAATAATAACAACAACAATAACAATAATAATAATGATAATACACAAATATAAATAACATCTTAAGCAATATTTTGTTTGTATATATAAAAATAAATAAAGTGCTAGATCTTCCTGGTAACAAATTATATTGTTAGAAAACAAATTAAATACAAATTCACATCCATCAATTCTACTGAATTAAAACAATGGCAATATTCGTGTCAATTCAGTGGATTCAGATCTTTAATTATAGTCATATCAATGACATAATAATTTATCTCAATTGATAAAATAATTTTCTTCTTGTAATTTTCTGATAATAATTAAAATATCATTTTCAGACAATTTATCAAGTAATGCTAAACAAAAAAATAGAGTAATACTTGGTAAAACTTTTAAAAACTTTTTATTTTAAATGCAAATCTTTGATTGCACTATTAAAACTAAATGTTAAAATAATAAAATTTTTGTTGCTTTATACTTTTCATTAAATTTGGATGGAAATTTTTCCTGTTAAGTCATCTTATTATTTGTTTTTTATTTGAAAAATGAACATTTTCGGCGTTTATCTACTCAAAACAATAATAATGAAGATTATGTCTTTTAAATTATTATTTTTATAATAATAATAATAATAATAATAATAATAATAATAATAATAATAATAATAATAATAATAATAATAATAATAATAATAATTATAATTATAATAATAATAATAATAATATAATATGATAAAAAGAAAATTAACATTTCTCCCACAGAGAAAACTGCAATAATTTCAAAGGATTTAGTCAAATAAAATATTATATTTTCTTATTTGTTATTAATATGAAGTCTGTTCAAACAATTAATTCACAAGTAAATATTCAGTTAGATAGATTCAGACACTTATTTGTCTTTATTGAACAAATATATGTTGTTTACCAGATCTTTATTCACATATTTACGAGAAAATAATTGAAAGATCTTTATCAAATCCTAATCTTATGAAGATTTAAACAATGATGATATAAAGAAATATATATTTAAAATAATTTCTCTTCTGAAATGGAAATCTAATTAGCGATATATATGGTAATAAGAAATATATAAGCCGATTTTGTGAAATATATTGCAAAAATAAAAATGTAGGTAAACTAAATATTTCTCATTTTTTAAAATTCTTTCATATTTAAAAACCTTAAATTTTAATATTTATACATGTATAAATAATAATAATAATAATAATAATAATAATAATAATAATAATAATAATAATAATAATAATAATAATAATGATAATAATAATAATAATAATAATAATAATAATAATAATAATAATAATAATAATAATAAATTGTTGATTTATTTTGTTTCTGCTTTATTGTGAGGTAAAGAAAAACTGTAGTCTTGTTCTGTTGAGATTTTTGTCAAATAATCGATGAACTCGTTTGCCGCCAATTCCATTCTGTTCAGCTGTATGAGATACCGCATTACCTTTATAAATTGGCGCAGTATTTGATATTTCATCTCCAGACTTCAAAACGATACCCGTTGCAACATACATTGCTGTTGAATTAGATCTTACAAATATAATTTGAGTCATTTTTTTGTGGTTCGCTTTGGGATTCAAAAACGCTTCAATCAACAAAACTGAATGTTCTTATGATTCTACTCTCAGCTCATTATAAAATGTGCAATACCAAATATTTTCAATCTCATCATAATTTGTCTAAACATAGCAATCATTTTGACCCACCCCAATAATAGTTTGCTGTCATGGTCGACATTTAACCAATAGAAACACAGCTCTTTGGGTATAATCTCCAGCAAATTCAGCTTTGCACATTCCCGATCCATTTTAAAATTTTAAAAATAACATAACAGTTCAAAATCCAGTAATATTTATTAATTTCCAAAATAAATATCAACAAAAACAAATTCCGAGCCACACATAATTATAAATTGAAAATTTTGTTAAAAATGAATTTATTAAATTTATTATTTTATATTTACTGCATACCGTAAACAATGGGGATTCGAATATAATATAAAACTATAATAACAAATCATTATTGTGAATATATTTGTTATTATTTCATTGACATTGAGTTCTTACTGACTCCGACCATATTAATAATTTGTGGGCGCATTCAACTGATGTATAAATATTTGATAAATTCCCAAATAATTCACAACGAAATGATTTGTAAATATTATTTTCATTATTTTCCAATTTTAGACATTCAATGTTTAATTTTATTCTAATTATTTCCTTAAGAATATGACTGATTTCACGATAACAATTCAGAATGATTTCACGACGACTCCTAGCATACGGGTGGACAGCGTCTCGTCTCTCGATCTCAGGTATTATTATTATTTTTTTTAATAAAAATAGAGGCTTCTTTTATATAATTGGCACCCGGGGATCAACTACAAAACTGGTTTTTCAGTATTGACTTCTTAATCCAAAAGCTAACGCTGTGTTCAGACCTGAGTTGTTCACTGTACTAACTGTCGAATGGGGACGCCCATGAATATAATAAATAAATCATTTTTTGCTAAAATAAATTTGTATAAAAAGAGAAATCGAAAAATTCAATGTTTGTTTATTTTTTTATATTTTTATTTCATAAAATTCTTTTTACATATGCTTTTTCAGTGTATGATAAATTTTCAAATGGATTAGATAAATGAAAAATAAATGATTTTGAAAAATCTATTTGTTATTTTAGTTTATATTCTGATTTTTATGTTTATCGTTTGGTTTTATTTGGTTTTTATTTTTTATCGTCTTTATTTACCTATATAATTTAATTATTTATTTTTAGCATTTTTTTCAAATTAATATTTTTTTTATTTTTCTAAATATAATTTTTGTTTTTGAAATTGAGTATGTTTTTAATTTTTTAAAATAAAAAAACACTTTTTCAATGTACCCTAAAGTTCTTGGTGCATGGGGCTTCAAATTTTATAATATTCCAATGCGTTGATGTAAATTATAATATTTTTTCTAAGGATGCAATAAAATACAATACAGTCTTGCAACTTATGATGATAATTAAACAGAAATAGATTTAATTTTCATTTAAAAAGTATGTAAAGAGCTTTAATAAAATTATAATAATATAAAAGGATATAAATAATTTTTATTTTAAATTATGAAATCATGAAATTGCTTGATTGTAAAATTAATATTTAAGAATACTTGAAATTTATCAAGATAAGACATTTATTATGTATTGATATTCCCATTTTTGATTGCTAAAATATATTCAAACCTAGTAAAGTAGTTAATGTTAAAATCTATTAGAAAGTGCCAAGATATTTTTGTTTTAATAATATTGATTTTTGTGATAAATAAATTTTGAAAGTTATAAGTGGATGCTATAAATTTTAGAAACCAACACATAAAAAAGCGGAACTATGATTTTTCATTAACATCAGATTATCTGATTCTCACTAACCTACGCTTATGTAGTGTAAATGAAAAATGAATTAAATCTAATTTGATAATTGAATATATAACAATGGATTACAGTTAAAAAATTATTTATTTTTTTGATAAAAATAGTTTTATCAAAAGCAGCTGAAATATTCATCAATAATTCAATCATAATGATGATACCCCCTCAGGGTTATCTGTCAATTTTCTCTAACTTAATTATAAAATAATTTTAAGTGATATAAAAAAAATTAAAAATAACAAACATAATATTATTTATTTAATTTTTCATGTAAATATAATATTTTTTAATGATTTTGATGCATTATTTTATTAGTTATTCAATGATTGAATAATTTATTAAATTATATTCATTATTTTACTTTTTTTCGATTTATTGATTTTTTTGATTATAGATAAAAAAATTTATTTATTTATTTTTTGTTTACCAAATTTTAAATAAAATTATTAAGATAATAAATTTTAAAACTTAAATTTTTTTTAATAATATTGTATTATATTTCACAATCTGCATTTAAGGCATGTCTCGACAGATGAAACTGTCTGAATATTTTTTTTATTTCTCTTATGATTAAATCGTTCATCAAATTAATGGTATATTAAAAACATTTCCCATTATTTGATTATTTTTACATTTAATTATTCGTTAATTGTAAATTAGAGGCATTTAATGGCAAAAAAATATTTCCATCTATGAACATTTGCCAAAATTAAAATTTTCTCCAAATTCTGTGTTAAATTAATAATAATAATAATAATAATAATAATAATAATAATAATAATAATAATAATAATAATAATAATTATAATAATAATAAATAATAATAATAACAATAATAATAATAATAATAATAATAATAATAATAATAACAATATTAATAATAATAATAATAATAATAATAATAATAATAATTATAATAATAATAATAATAATAATAACAATAATAATAATAATAATAATAATAATAATAATAATAATAATAACAATATTAATAATAATAATAATAATAATAATAATAATAATAATAATAATAGAAGATACGTTAAGTCATATCCCAATAGTATACTAGTTTCGAGCTAATCAGTACTATGCCGGGAGGCGATCAAATTTCTCTGAGCGTCAGGTAAGTGTAAAAACATTGTCAAATTAACACTGTTATACACTTATCTTGATGCACTGGACATCAAATGAGTTTGCAAAGTAATAATAATAATAATAATAATAATAATAATAATAATAATAATAATAATAATAATAATAATAATAATAATAATAATAATAATAATAATAATAATAATAATAATAATAATAATAATAATAATAATAATAATAATAATAATAATAATAATAATAATAATAATAATAATAATAATAATAATAAAATCAAAATAAATAACAATATTAGGCAATTTCGGCAATGTTTATTCATCAAACGAAATATGAAATATTTTGCCCGAAAATCGGTCCTGCTCACTCATAACCAAAACTTTAAAGTTTATCAAAACAAACACTCGCCAGGTAAAATGTTGAAAATCTAAAATTTAAAAAAGGATAAGTAAAGTTATTATATATTTATCTACATTTTTTCTAAAATACAAATTTGATTTTAAAATTTTAGAAAACAGTTTTTATAATTAAAAAAATAAATTTTGATTTTTAAAAATTTAAAGTTTTATTTGAATCTATTAAATTTATAATATTGGTAAATCAGATTTGGAACAATTTTTTGGCAATTAGTTAAAATAAATGTATTCGTTGAAGTGAAAGAAAATATCAATCAGGGAAAAAGAGGAAAAAGCGAAAGTCTATTTAAATTTTGATTGAGTGATCAGGATCGATTTTCGGTCGAAATATTTCATATTTCATTGTTTGAATAAACATTGCGGAAATTGGCTAATATTGTTACTCAAATTTTATTTATTCGACAAAAAAACGATTTAAGTTAATAATAATGATAATTATGACAGTAATAATAATAATAATAATAATAATAATAATAATAATAATAAATTATCATAAATTATAATTGTATTCTTAATGGTAATTATAATAAATAATTAAATAAACATCGCAATGATTTAATTTCAAGAAAGCACCATTCAAGCAAATGTTTTACGATATATTTGGACAAATTCACTGTCATCATCAGGTTGAAAAACTACTTAAATATAATATGGATTTTAATTTATATAATTAATCAAATTATTAATATGTTAATATGCATTAATATTTTTGACCAGTTTATAAAAACAACTTTTGCCTTTCCAAATTGAGAAATCCATTATTTTGAAACGTATATGTAAGATATTTTTCTTGTATTCACATGTAAAAATGAGTCATTAACTGCGTTCTTGAATTTATTAATTCTAAGCAAAGATTAATACTTTGAAACAATGATATTTAGAAAACTAACTGATACTGATCTTAATAAATTAGTTGAGTTATTGAAAAATAATGGTTATTCAAAATCCCTTTTATTAATCCCTTTTATTTCATGTTTGAGAAATACATGAGTGTTGAGAATTTGGTTAGTCTGTTCCCTTAGCCCCATGTAGTTTAGTTACTTGGAAAATGGATTCAAAATTTGAGTCTTTTCTCCAAGTAACAACAATAATTAAAATTAAGGCCGGGAAAAATAAAAATAGAATTTGTGAAAAAATGAAAATGAAAAAAAAGACTTTTATTTGGAAATTTGGTTTTTTTGTAATGGAGTGATAATAGTTTAAAAATAATTGTAATTAAAAATTGTTGTTTAAATATTTAGTGTAAATTGTAAAAAATTGGAATTTGTAATTTTGTGAATTTTGTGAGCATCGGTTAAATTAGAGGAATTTTTTTGTAATTTAAAAATAAATAAATAACTTGAAATAGTTCAAATCTCCTTTAAGATGTTGTTAATATGTTCGATTTATAATGAAATTCCTGAAGTTCAAGTTCTTAATAGATTTTCAGGGCATGCTTATGAAAGAAGGTTAATTGATGAATACTTAACAACAGTTTGCTCGAGATGATTTGATTGAAATTAGAGTTCTAATGCCCAGTTTTACATCCATTCCAGCTTTATTGAAATCTTTTCAGGATGAATGTAATGCTATTATGCTTCAACAATTTATCATGAAACAAGAGAACCAGACTCTTAAATGTGAATTGTTTCACACTCTTTATCAATACGATGTTTCGCGTAGAGTTGTGACTCGTCTAGCCAAAGAGTCTAACACAGCTCGAGAAGCTTTGTTTACTCTTAAACCACAAGTTGGAATTATATCTCATATTATTTCTCCTCAAGCTGCACAATTCGATAAAAGTGAAGCAGAAAAAACTCTTCGTTGGATTGAAATGCTAAACGTTACGGTTCCAAGTCGTATTAAAACTGCACTTGATAAAATCCCAACAAATATTCAAGAATGCTCTATGGATGAATATCACAACTTTCTGTTCGATGGTCTAGTTTTGGGATATTTGATGACAGCGTTGGGTTCAGGTCATAGTGAACAGTTAAATGGAAAGACCTGGACAAATTCTGACGCGAACGTTCTCATCCTCAGTCAATTAACCTCAGCCC